>VBSM01003211.1:5337530-5354799 GCA_008086735.1 Cheirogaleus medius
AAAGGTGTGGGTCCTGATTCAGTCTTCTACATGTGGCTATCCAGTTTTCCCAGCACCACTTATTGAACAAGGATTCTTTTCCCCATGTATGTTTTTGTCTGCTTTGTCAAAGATTAGTTGGCTATATGAGGATGGTTTTGCATCTGGGTTCTCTGTTCTGTTCCACTGGTCAGTGTCCCTGTTCTTGTGCCAGTCTCAAGCAATTTTAATTACCATAGCCTTATAGTATAGTTTGAAGTCTGGTAAATTGATACCTCCCATTTTGTTTTTATTGCCTAGGATTGATTTTACTATACGGGGTCTTCTCTGGTTCCATATGAAGTGTAAAATTATTTTTTTCTATATCTGTGAAAAATGATGATGGTATTTTAATAGAGATTGCATTGACTCTGTAGGTCACTTTGGGTAGTATAGACATTTTAGCAATGTTCATTGTGCCGATCCATGAGCACAGTATGCTCTTCCACCTGTTTACATCCTCTGCGATTTCCTTCTTCAATGTTTCATAATTCTCCCTGTAGAGGTCTTTTACCTGCTTAGTTAAATATATTCCTAGGTACTTTATTTTCTTTGTTGCTATTGTGATGGGAATTGAGTATTTGATTTGGTTCTCACTTTGACTGTTATTGATGTATATGAATGCCTCTGATTTCTGTGTATTGATTTTGTATCCTGAAACTTTACTAAATTCATTTATCAATTCAAGGAGTCTCATGGTTGAATCCTTGGGGTTTTCTAAGTATAATATCATGTCATCAGCAAATAGTGAGAGTTTGAGCTCTTCTGCTCCCATTTGGATGCCCTTAATTCTGCTCTCTTGTCTGATTGCTATAGCAAGGACTTCCAGCACTATGTTGAATAGAAGTGGAGATAGTGGGCAACCTTGCCTTGTTCCAGTTCTAAGTGGGAATGCTTTCAATTTTTCCCCATACAGTATAATGTTGGCTGTGGGTTTGTCATATATTGCCTGTATCATTTTTAGAAAAGCCCCCTCTAATCCTATTTTGTTAAATGTTCTTATCATAAAACGGTGTTGAATTTTGTCAAATGCTTTTTCTGCGTCTGTTGAGAGGATCATATGGTCTTTGTTTTTGTTTCTGTTTATATGGTGAATTACATTTATAGATTTGCATATGTTGAACCATCCCTGCATCCCTGGGATGAAGCCCACTTGGTTGTGATGGATCATTTTCTTGATAAGCACCTGGATTCAATTGGCTAGGATTTTGTTGAGAATTTTTGCATCTATATTCATAAGGGATGTTGGCCTGTCATTTTCTTTTTCTGTTGCATCCTTTCCTGGTTTTGGTATCAGGGTTATATTCACTTCATAAAATGTGTTGGGGAGGATTCCATCCTTCTCGATGTTGTAGAATAATTTCTACAGAACAGACACCAGATCTTCTTTGGAGGTTTGGTAAAAGTTGGGTGTGAAACCATCTAGTCCAGGACTTTTCTTTATAGGAAGGCTTTTTATTGCTGTTTCAATTTTAGTACTTGATATTGGTCTGCTCAGGAATTCTATTTCTTCCTGGTTGAACCTAGGGAGGCTGTGTGTTTCTAAGAATTTGTCCATTTCCTCCACATTTTCCAGTTTGTGTGCATAAATATTTTTGTAGTATTCATAAATTATATCTTGTATCTCCACGACATAATTGTAATTTCTCCTTTACTGTGCCTGATGGAGCTTATTAGAGATTTTTCTTTTCTGCTTTTCATTAGTCTAGCCCAAGGTTTGTCAATTTGTTTAGTTGTTCAAAGAACCAACTTTTTGTTTTACTAATATTCTGTACAGTTTCCCTGTTGTCAATTTCATTTAGTTCTGATTTGATCTTAATGATTTCACTTGTTCTGCTGGGTTTGGGGTCAGTCTGTTTTTCTTTTTCCAGCTCTTTGAGTCAATTCATTAGGTTTTCTATTTGTGATCTTTTGGATATAGGCATTTATGGAATCTTTTGATCTTTTGGATATAGGCATTTATGGAAAAGATCTATGGATCTTTTGATCTTTTGGATATAGGCATTTATGGAAATAAACTTTCCTCTACGGACTGCTTTAGCTGTGTCCCACAAGTTTTGATAACTTGTGTCTCCTTTGTCATTTAGTTCAAAGAATCTTTTGATTTCCACCTTGATTTCCTTGTTTATGAAGTGATCATTCGGCAGAAGTTTGTTTAGTTTCCATGACTTTGTGTAGAAATGTGAGTTCCTGTTAGGGTTGATTTCTACTTTTATGCCACTGTGGTCTGAAAAGATACATGGTATAATGTCTATATTTTAAAATTTTTTGAGACATGCTTTGTGTCCTAGGATATGGTCAATCTTAGAGAATGTCCCATGAGCTGATGAGAAGAATGTATATTAAGTGGTTTTTGGGTAGAATGTCCTGTAAATGTCAGTCAGGCCCATTTGTTCTAGAGTTCTGTTTAAGTCCATTATTTCTTTGTTAGCTTTCTGTTTGGAGGATCTGTCCTGTGCTGTCAGCAGGGTGTTAAAGTCTCCGGCTATTATGGTGTTGTTGTTTATCCATTTGTTTAGATCAACTAATGTTTACTTTATGAATCTGGGTGCACCTAAGTTGAGTGCATACATATTTATAATTGTTATGTCTTCTTGTTGAACTGTGCCCTTCTCCATTATATAGTGACCCTCTCTGTCTTTTATTACTTTTGTTGATTTAAAAACTAAGTTATCTGAAATCAAAACTGCCACAACAACCTTCTTTGGCTTCCATTTGCTTGAAATATTTTCCCCACCCCTTTACCTTTAGTCTAAATGCATCCTTGCAGGCTAGATGTGTTTCCAGAAGGCAGCAGATACTTGGCTTATATTTTTTTATCCATTCAGCCAGCCTGTGTCTCTTGAGTGGGGAGTTCAGGCCATTCACATTTATTGAGAGAACTGATAGGTGGGGCATATTTTTGTTCATTCTGAAGGGTTGAACTTTGTTGCTTTGTTTTCTCTCTTGAGCCATTGTGGTATCTGGCCTTTGATCTTTAGCTTTCGAGTGGATTTACATTCATGAGTGTTTATTGTGTTGATCCATGGGTAACACTGTTTTGAGTACTTCTTGGAGGGCTGGTCTTGTCTTGGTGAATTCCCTCCATCTTTGCTTATCTGAGAATGTCTTGATTTCTCCTTCGTATACAAAACTTAGTTTTGCAGGGAACAAGATTCTAGGCTGGGCATTATTCTGTTTCAGAAGAGTGAGAATGGGGCCCCAGTCTCTCCTTGCTTGTAAGGTTTCAGTAGAGAAGTCTGGCATTATTCGGATTGGCTTTCCTTTGTATGTTATCTGCTTCTTTTACCTTACAGCTCGTAGAAGGGCCTCTTTAGTTGATATTTTGGTCAGTCTGATGACTGCATATCGTGGTGTCTTCCTGTTTGCATTGAGTCTCCCAGGGATCCTTTGAGCTTCTTATACTTGGATATCTAGAATTTTAGCAAGGCCTGGGAAATTTTCCTCTACTATATCTTCAAGTAGCTTATCTAATCCTTGTGTGTTTTCTTCTTCCCCTTCTGGAATCCCTATAACTCTCACATTAGGTTTCTTCACATAATCCCACATTTCTTATAGGCTTTGCTCTTTTCTCTTATTTCTCTGCTCTATCTCTATGACTGACTTATTTAATTGGAAAGTGTTATCTTCAATCACTGAGATTATTTCTTTTGTTTGATGTATCTGGTTCTTGAGGCTTTCCACTGTGTTTTGTAATTCCCTGAATAGATTCTTCATTTCCAGGAGTTCAGTTTGGTTTTTCCTTATTATTTCAATTTCTTTAGTGAATTTTTCTTCCAGGTCCTAGAATCTTTTTGTTCTTTCTTTGTGTTGGTTATCCATTTTTTCTTGCAAGTCATTGAATTTTCTTACAATCCATGTTTGAAATTCTTCTTCTGTCATTTTAGTGGTCTGATTTTGGTTGATGTCCATTTCTAAGAGGCTGGTGTTCATCTTTGGGGCTGTGCTTTCCATTTCAGTCTTCATATATCCAGAATCCCTTCATTGATTTCTTCCCATCTGGATCAATTGTTGCTTCTTACCTTTAGGTTTTTGTTTGGATAATGACACACCCTGTTTAGTCTCTGATCCAGTAGGTGGTGTTTGTGGATGAGATTCGACCACACACTATATGATGAGTTAGTAGATGCCGTAAAAGGGTGTGCAGAATGACCTCCCTGTCAGTAGGTGGCGCTTGCTCAGAGGAGCAGGCTACACTGTTGTTCTGGGGTCCTGTAACCAGCTCTTGTTCTTCTGGAGAGGCATTCTAGTGCCTCAGGTGGTGGGTGGGGCCCTGAGACTTCCAGGTGTGTCCTTATTCTCCATCTCAGTGAGGGCTGGTCTGGGAGTGAGTCTGGGAGGAGCTGGGTTGGGTAAGCCTGCCCTCAAGCACCACAAATGCTGTTAGTTCTGTTCTCTGCTTCCAGGAAAACCTGTCAGGGAGGGGCTGGAATGGCCCCACTCAGTCAGAAAGCCTGCGTGTGTTGGGGTGGGGCTGTCTGAGACTTGTCTGAGACCTGCAGTCTGGGGAACAGGCCTCGCTCCTTTCTACCCTCCCCAACTCTTTGGCTTCTTCTTGGCCTCTGCCAGCAGGCCAGACCTCTCACCAGCAGGTCTCCCCTGGCTGTGATGCAGGCTGGGAGGTTCCCTGTACAGGGTCACTGCCTGGGCTGCGCACACAGCCCCCTTGTGGGAGGAGAGTTGCCCTCAAGCACACTGATCTGCCCCTGAAGGCACACACGCCTTAGTAGGTTTGTTCACAAATATCCTTTCTGTGTCCCGGGGCAATGTGAGACCTGGGTGCATGGGATCTGGTCTGTAGGTCTGATCTCTGGGCCCTGGTATTCAATCCCTGACCCCA
Organism: Cheirogaleus medius; assembly: GCA_008086735.1. Lineage (NCBI taxonomy): Eukaryota > Metazoa > Chordata > Mammalia > Primates > Cheirogaleidae > Cheirogaleus > Cheirogaleus medius. The sequence continues at coordinate 5,342,389 of VBSM01003211.1, forward strand.
CCAGGGAGAGTAGTACCAGTCTTAATTCACCCACGGGGTGCCCAAGCTGGGTAGATGTCTCTCAGCCTTGGGATCTGCCCCATTCTCCTGGAGTCACCAGGCTAGCAGCACCTGGGAAGGCTGGTGGGTAGGGAGCTCACTGTCTGAGTATTCATCAGTCAGCTGTAGGACCCCAAAAGGGAAAGTCCCATTCCCTGGAGATGCCTCCGGCTGGTGGCTATATTGTCTCTCTTGGCAGCTGTGGATAGGGAAGGGGGAGGGGAGAATGTAGCAATATGGCACCTGCTGAGTGGCTCGGGTCTGTGCACACACAGAGGTGCCCCAAGGGAGTTGGGAGCCTGGTGCTGCGTCCACAGCAGGCTTACCGCTCACTGGCAGCAGCCATCTGGGCTGGTGTCCACAGGTCTCTCCAACTGGTGGGGAGCCCACCAGCAGTCCAAGATGCAAGGGAGGGGAAAGTTAACCGCTCCACCTACCCTTGTCACTGGTCTCCAAGATTCTCGGGAGCTCTCTTCTTCCAGTTCTCCTCCTCAACCTCCTCCTGTGGAGTCTCCCATAGTCTCAGGTACCCCTCCTTCCGACCCTCATCCAATGTATGCTTGTCTGCTTACTTATTTCTTCTATTTTCTTCTAAAATCTGTCTTTTTTGCAGAGACACTCTGGCTGGCAGTTTTTCTCATCCGCCATCTTGCTCTGTCTCCTCTGATTTCTTTACATGATAATAAAATAGCAAAAAATAAATTGTACACACAGATGTACACATCTGCAGGACCATATTTTATACTTATTAGAAAGTAATTTGCCTCCCCCTTTCCCATAAAACATAGAGTGCTGTGATCCTTACTGAATATAAACCCTTGTCCCCACAGCCATCCATGAGACTTTGTGCCACAGACAACTCCAGGCAAAGCCATGCAAGGGTCTCTGAAGCTTTTGTTTGGAAAGAAACAAGAGATAACATCCCACCAGTGAGGTATCTTTCCCAAAGTGTCCTTGACAATGTGGATAATCTTGGAGCATGTATAGTGCCCAAAACACAGGAGACAGCTTCATGCATTGCCAGAATTCCAGTTGTTGGAAACTTTGTCCTAATACTCAGCTTAAACATATCTCCATCACTTCAAGTTCCACCTTCAGATTTGCACTGAAAATGTTCACCCACTCTTCATGTTCAGTGTCTGGCTTTTAATGTCTACTGCCTACTTTCCTTCAAGTACACTGTCCTATGACAGAGTCCACAGAGTCAACACTTTATTTCTCCTGAAGTCCTCTATTAAAAAGGAAGCATGAGATTAAATTCCAGCATAACCACATGAGGAGCTCAGCTGATCTGTTCCCCAGTGAAACTGATGAAAGTTATATTTATATTTTACATATATATTTATTCATGTGTGTATATATAACTACACACACACACACACTCATTTAAAGCCTCTTGAAATGGTCCTAATAGCAAACTAGCAAACAGCAAATGAAGAAACATCTATTCAAGAAAATGTAAGAAAATTCTGTAAGAAAGGCAAGTCTGTGCCTATATTAAGAAAAAAAGGAAGAGCCCAAATCAATAACCTAACTTTCTACCTTAAGACATTGGAAAAAGAACAAACTAAGGCTTAAGCAAGCAGATTGAAAGAAATAAAGATCAGAGGAGAAGTTAATGAAACAGACTATTGGAAAACAATAAAGAAAGTCAATGAAACCAAAAGCTGATTATTTGAAAAGATAAACAAAATCAGCAAACAAACTAGATTGCCAAGTGAAAAAAGAGAAAAGACTCAATAGAAATAGAAACAAAAGAGGGAATATTACTAATGACCTTTCAAAAATAAAAAGGACTATAATGGAATACTATGGTCAATTATACCCCAACAAATTGGATAAACTACATAAAATGAACAAATACTTAAGTGATACAAACTATGGAAACTGACCCAAAAAGAAATAGACAATATGACTCGACTTATAACAAATAAAGACACTGAATTAATAATCAAAAAACTACCCATAAAAAAAGCCCAAGCCCAGAAGTCTTCAAAAGTGAATTCTGCTAAACATTTAAAGTATTAATACTAATTTTTCACAAGCTCTTCAGAAAAATAGAAGAGGAGAGAACACTTCCCAAATCATTTATGAGGGCAGTGCTAACCTGATACCAAAACCAGAAATAAAAACATCAAGATAAAACTATAGACCAATATCTCTTATGAACATAGATGCAAAATGCCTCAACAAAATACTAAGAAATCATATCCTGCAGCGTACTAAAGAGATTATATACCATGACCATGTGAGATTTATCCCAAGAATGCAAGGTTGATTGAACATCTGAAAATCAACTAACTTAATACATTATATCACTATAATAAAAAAACAAAAATTACCTAATCATCTTTTTGTAATAGTATGATCACAGCTTTTATTTATTTATTTATTTTTATTTCAGAATATTATGGGCATACAAATGTTTTGGTTACATAAATTGTTTTTGTGCAATTTGAGTCAAAGTTATAAGTGTGCTCATTCCCCAAATACTGTGCATTGTATCCATTAGGTGTGAATTTACCCATCCCTTCCTCCCCACTCCCACCTGCTTGATTTCCAATGAATTTAATTTCCATATGTTCACATTTAAGTGTTGCTAAATTAGTTCCAATTTAATGATGAGTACATGAGGTGTTTGTTTTTCCATTCTTGTGATACTTCACTTAGAAGAATGATCTCCAGTTCCATCCAGGTTAATTCAAGAGGTATTATTTTATAGCTGAGTAGTACTCCAATGTATACATATACCACATTTCATCAATCTACTCATGTATTGATGAGCACCTGGGTTGTTTCCACATCTTTGCAATTGTGAATTGTGCTGCTATAAACATTTGTGTGCATGTCTCTTTTTTATAGAATGTCTTTTTTTCCTTTGGGTAAATACCCAGTAGTGGGGTTGCTGGATCAAATGGTAGTTCTACTTTTAGTTCTTTGAGGTATCTCCACACTATTTTCCATAGAGGTTGTACTAGTTTGCAGTCCCACCAACAGTGTATGAGTGTTGCTATCTCTCTATCTCCATGCCAACATTTGTTGTTTTGGGACTTTTTGATAAAGCCATTCTCACTGGAGTTAAATGATATCTCATTATGGTTTTAATTCGCATTTCTCTGATGATTAGAGATGTTCAGCATTTTTTCATATGTTTATTGGCCATTAGTCTATATTCTCTTGAAAGGTCTGTTCATGTCTTTTCCCCAATTTTTAATGTGGTGGTTTGATTTTTTTCTTGCCTAATTATCTTAATAGATGCATAAAAGCATTTGATAATAACTGATATTCATAATAAAAATACCCAAGAAACTAGGAATAGAAGGGAACTTCCTCAACCTAGTAAAGGACATCTATGAAAAACCCAAAGCTAATGTCATACTTAATAGTGAAAGACTAGGTACTTTCCCCCTAGGATCGGGACTAAGACCAGAATGTCTGCTTTCACCACTTCTAGTCAACATTGTACTAGAGGTTCTATCCAGGGTAGTTAGGCACAATAAAAAAAACTGGACTTAAATTATAGAAAATTGTGGCTCTTAACATAGAAAATGCATAACCAGATCACACACATAAAAAAGAAAAAGCATATAAATTGGAAAGGAAGAAGTAAAGCTATCTCTATTCACAGATGACATTATCTGATGGTATAAATAGAAAATCCTGAGGAATCCACTAAAAAACAATTAGAATTAATAATGAGCAGTCTGAAAATGAAATTAAGAAAACAATTCCATTCACAATAGCATCAAAAAGACTAAAATACTTAGGAATGAATTTAATCAAGAAGCCCCAAACTTATACTCTGAAAACTATTAATACATAACATTGTTGACATTAAAGATCTAAATAAATGGGAAAACATCACTTGTTCATGCATCAGAAGACTTGACACTGTTAAGATGGCAATACTCCCCAACCTCATTCACAAATTCAATGTAATTCCTACCAGACCTCTCATTGAATTTGTAGAATTTGACTAGCTGATTATAAAATTCATATGGAATTTAATCAATGAAAGACAAATCAAAACCATAATGAGATACCACTTCATGCCCACAAGGATGGCTAAATCAAAATATCATATAAGTGCTTGCAAGGATGTTGAGAAATGGGAACACTTACACACTGCTAATGGGAATGTAAAATGGTACAGACACTTTGGAAAACAGTCTGGCAGTTCCTCAAACATAGAGTTACCATATGACCAAGTAATTCTGTTCCAAAGTATTTAGCCAAGAGCAATGAGAACATATGCGCACACAAAAATGTGTACACAAATATGGAAAGCAGTATTATTGATAGTACCTACAAGGTAGAAATAACCCAAATGTCCACCAAAAGATGGATAAAGGTATACCCCTATGATAGAATATTATTCAGGCATAAAAAGGAATGAAACACTGATACATGCTACAACTTTGATGAACTTTGAAAATTCCCCAAACTAACCACAGATTCAATGTAATTCCTATCAGATCTCTAGCTGACTTTGTAGAATTTGACTAGCTGATTATAAAATTCATATGGAATTTAATCAAGAAAAGGCAAATCAAAACCATAATGAGATACCTCTTCAGGCCCCTCGCTAAAGAAGGGAAGCCCCTCACTAATGTCCACCTGTTATACAATTCCATTCATATGCAAATCCAGTATAGGGAAATCTATAGAGACAGAAAGTAGATTAGTTACAGTTTAGGGTTAAGGGTGAATGGAGGAGTAAGAGGATGGTAGTTAAAGGGTACAGAGTTTCTTTTTGAGATGATGAAAATTTTCTAAAGTGGAATGTGGTGATAGTTGTACATATCTGTGAATATATTTTTTAAAAATCATTGAATTGTGCACTCTGTGCAAATCATATGGTATGTAAATTATATCTCAGTAAAGCCATTTTTTCTTAAAGAAAAGACACATCTCAACATCAGAAGAGACTGTTCTTAGTTTTCAACCTTTCAAATTTTCCTATGTGGGATATTAAACAACATGTTGAGCAGTAATCTCAATTTAACCCCAAAACAAGGTTTCCCCAAGCATTTGACTAGACTTGTAAAGCTTCACTATGAATTTCTACTAGATTTATAATGTCCCATTCTAACCATGGTCTTTTCAAGAACTGACCATTTTTGACCAGGTTTGTGGCACTTCTGATTAATAGGTAGGAGATCCAGCCTCTGTTTTTACCTCTGCTACCACTCAATCACACAACATTCCTGGCTTCAGTTTCCTCATCTGTGCATCTGGCACACTAACCCTTGCCCTAACAAGTTCTCTAGTCTGTTGTGAGGATCAAATGAGATCATGAAAAGCACTTTGAAAAAAATGAAAGCTTTACAAAAACAAGATATCATTCCTTACCATTTCCTTCAAGACGTTTTAACAACCACCTGCCTGGGAAGAAAAAATGAAGTACATATAAAGTAAAAACAAAACTCCACATAATGTTTTCATTCAAATTCACAAAGTGTTTTACATTAATTAAGCTTTGTAATTGAAAAACTAGTACATCATTTGAATATTTCTGTCAATCCTATAAAACAAGAAATGAAGTCACAGCCTTTCTCAGAGGACTGAATGGTTTCCAAGTAACCACATATCTCCTGGATACAGGACAGAAAAGCAGAAAGAAGTATCAAATACTATCTTTCTTTTTTTAGCGTAATACTAATACCAAAAAAAAGGTTTTTAAAATTAAAAAATAATCTTGATTGCACTTTAAGCATACTTAGCATTCTTTCGAAAGCATTTTCCCTGCAGGCAATGGATTTTAGGTTGCAATGCCTTAAGCAGAGAAAGCAAGTCCAAAAAAGAAAGGAAAAAAAAAACAAAGAAACAAGTGTGATGCATCAGATGTAAGTAAGCACTTTACAAAGGGAATTTAAAAAGCGGTCTGGCAGTCTCGCCTTCAGGGTTCTCCTCGAAGGACCTGGCCATTTATGCTGCTACATAAATTCATAACACGAGAGGAAGCCAAGTTCTCCGATTATGATTCTCAGTATTAAAAATAATTATTTCCATTTTCCAAGTCATTTCTCACATATTACCCCTTTTGATCATCACAACATAAGAGAAGAAATGTTTTTCCCACTCATGAATTGTAGAACCAGAAGCAGTACCCACCACGCCAACTCCTCACCCCTCTGTACTGTCCCAAGCCCTGCACAGAGAGCTGATGGCATCTGGTCACACCCTGCACTAAGAGTCTTGACCAAATCTAGCGTGGCTGCTGCCAGCCTGTGCTGACTCCCCAAGTCCACCCAGGCCCTGTCGGAGTTCCTATCCAAAGAAGCTCATGGCTGTCAAAAGAATTCACCATTTGTTCTACCCCAACACTTGACAACAGGCCACTGACATTCCCTCCCCCTTTCTTGGAGCATTTGCTAAAGAAAGCTTAAAATTGTAAATCCTTCCTCTGTCCCTTTGAGAGACAGATGGTCCCCGAATTAACAATGGTTTGATTTGCAATTTTTCTGTTTTGCAATGGTGTGAAAGCCATACACATTCAGTAGAAACCACACTTCAAGTACCCATAGAACCATTCTGTTTTTCACTTTCAGTACAGTGTTCAATAAGTTACATGAGATAGTCAACATTTTCACTATAAAATAGGCTTTGTGTTAGATGCTTTTGCCCAGTTGTAGGCTAATGTAAGTGTTCCAAGCACATTTAAGTTAGGCTAGGCTAAGCTATGATGTTCAGTAGGTTAGGTGTAGTAAATTCATTTTTGACTTACAGTATTTTCAACATAAACCCACCACGAGTCAAGGAGCATCTGTACATATGTGTGTTTCTGCGGTAACTTAGGTGTGTCTTTCTGAAGGACCTGAAAGCTTTTCCTTTGAATGCAACTGTCTGGATAAAACACTGTCTCTGTCTCTCAGTCTCTGTGGAGGATAGAACCCTAACTTCGATAATTTCCAACTAGCAGACAGCTGGCCTCATCACATTTACACTGACTGAGCCCCCTGCCCCCTTTTTGTAATATTTCACTTCCCCAACTCTACGGGGCCCCTGCTTGCTGCTGCCCCTACTCCTTCATTCGCCCTTTAAAATGTCGAGTCACCTCTGTACAAATTGGAATGGAGCCATCTCTTTCCCTTATTGTCAGTTGTTCCTGAATAAAACGTGTTTTCACCACTTTTAACTGATGTCTAGCTTTGTTTATCTTTGACAACACACACACACACAGAGGAAAATGTGGTCTAACCCTGTCAGCTGTCCTCTCCACTGTGTCTTGAATCTACCCCAGTGGCCACCTCTGCCCTTCTTCCCCTCATTCGCCCATCCTCACTCCTCCAGCCTTTAACCTTCCCTTTGTATCTCTGTCTGCCTCAAATCTGCCTCCCAGGCAAACCACTCTGCATCTTCCTCCCAAAGTGTAGGTTTCATCACATCTTCCTTTCTTCAAAAACATCTGCAGTGTTGGCAAGCTAATTAGCATTCAATATTCTATACTGGCTGGTCTAAGCCTCAATTTCATTTATATCCTGGGCTAACCTGCCAGGGGGAGGCAGGGGCAGGAAGAGGCAAGTCTTCCACAGACATTGCCTAGCGCTGGCAGAGTGGAAGTTTGTGAAAAACATGTGAGCCTTTCCTGGAGAGCCTTGGCCCAATCTCAGCCCTTGCCCAAAATGTTCCATGATAAAAGAGCCATTATCTCCTGAAATGACTCCGAATCTCAGCAAATCCTGCCTCATATAGGCTAGAATTTGTCATTTTTCATCCTCACTCTTCTCTTTGGGCTTGTGCAAAAAAAAATAAATACAAAAATTAATGATATTGACAACCAGCATTTATTGTGTTCTGTGAACCAAGCATCTTCCTAAATGTTTACCTGACAGCTGTGTGCGGTGGCTCACGACTAATCCTAGCACTCTGGGAGGCTGAGGTGGGTGGATCGCTCAAGGTCAGGAGTTCGAAACTAAATGTTTACCTGCCTTTTCTCATTTAATCTTCACACCATAACCATGAGGAAGGTACTATTATTATTCCCATTTAACATATGAAGAAATCAAAGCTTAACATGGATCTACATCTTGCCCTAAAACACGTCCCCATAAGTGGCAAGGCTGGGACACGAACCCAGTTCCTGCTATCCCCAGAGCTTGAGTCTCTAACTACTGCACAACATGTTGACAAGCATCCAAAGGTTTTTAAACAGCCATCATTCAGGCTTATGGTCTTCAAGCCATTTCTCATAACATATGGACTGCAATCTTTTTGTCATCCTAGGCATTTTCCTCTGAATTTGGGCCAGTAAATCTAAAAGAAGTAAAAATAGCACTCCAAGGAATTTAAAAGATTTGTTCACCACTCCCTCTCAATGCACCAAGGTAGATTTCAAATAGATTAAAGAGTTAAATATTTTCTCCAAAGAAGTCAAACAATGAAAAAAGTAGGAGAAAACAGAATGACATATTGTTCAAAGATCTGAAAGAAAGATCATTTTCTAAATCTAGTAGTAACATAATTCTCGTGTTTCTTATGTTACAAAGGAAATTATGGAAGGATTTGACTACAAAAAATTAAAAACTTCTATACATAAAAAGTAACTAAAATATAAACAAACAACAGATGAAATCATGTTTGCAGGAACTGTGACAGATAAATGCCCTTATTAAACAAAGAATATGCCAATGTTACAGCAAGTGTTACAGCAGGTGGCCCCGAGGACAAACTGAGAGGCACATGGAGAGTCAGAGAATCAAAGTTTATTCACCAGTGGGCTCAGAGGGGCCTCACCACCAAATTCTGAGCCCTGTCTACCTGATTTTTCCTATTTTTATTAAGTTGGGGTGGTCCGAGAGGTGGGGTATCAGGTATAGGTTAGTTGATGTGTCAGGTAATAGGTTAATATTATGTTGATGCACCAGGCGATAAATTTAGTGTTATGCTGATGCCAGGCAATAGACTAGTTGATGGGCCAGGAAACAGGTTAGTATTATGCTGATGGGGGTCTTCCATGAGTGGTGGGGGTCTCCAAGACTTATGCACCAAGTAATAGATAGGAGTTTCCCTATCACCAATAGATAAGAAAAACATTAAAGTTGATGGATATCTGCAGGAGATTTACAAAAGAGAAAATACAACCTGTAAACTAACATGTTGGGAAAAAATTCAACCTCATAAGAAACAAAAACATGTAAAAGACAAGTTATCCCTTTTCACCTAATAATTATCAAAAGATTTAAAAAAGGTGTTTAATGCTGTCAGGGGATGTGGCAAAATCAGTACTCTCCTACTTTTTCTAGAGGCAGTGTAAATTGATAAAGACTTCTGGAAAGAAATATGGCAATAAATTTCACAGATTTTTTTTTTAAGTCTTATAGCTTGGCCACTTCTCACTTCTATAATAATACAAAAAGAGCTAAAAGGTGTAAAATAATTATAGTAGCTTAAGTTGGAAGTATCCAAAGATTACAATAATAGAAGCATGTCTATGCGATTTGTACTACATATGTAACATCAACTTCATAAATTACTATTTTATAATATAAAATAGCATGCATATCCTTTCTAACATTAAAATATGTGTCATATATTATAAAAGAGCAGATTAATATAAAAGCACTCTGATTATAACTATGCACAAACATTCAACTGAAAAAATAAGTAGAGCTAGGGAGGCATGACAGGGGCTGCTGAGTTAACTTTTTGGAGTTTATGGGTGATCTGGATTTTCTCTGACTTTGCCAACACACATGCACATACATATGCATACACAATTCATAATATTTATCAATGTTTCCCTCAAAGTTTGGTTTACTATGCATTTGTTTTATTAAAAACTTTTTCTTATTAATATTGTTTGTAAAAAAAAAAAGTAGAAATAGAGATAAGCACAAAAAGAAAAAACACCTGAAATCTTACACGTAAATAATTCTAACTATAGTCAACAACTTGAGATATAATAATAGTGATAACAATAATAATTGGCCTTTATGTATCATTTACTCTGTGCTAGGCTTTCTTCAAAGTTCTTGATGTATATTAACTCATTAATTACTCACAAAACCTCTTGAAGTAGGTTCTATCACTATTCTTATCTTACAGATGAGAAAACTGAAGTATAAATAAGTAATTGGATGAAAGTTACACAGATAGATATGAGTAGAGCTAAAATTCCAAGTATTTTGATCATTTTTATGCCATTATTTATTCTTCCACATCCCAGTTAATAATTATATAGTAGAAGTTAATTAATGAGCAGTAACTCATTTGTCCAATCCATTACTTTGGGCCTTTAATGATTTTCCAGTTTCCTGACAGTGTAAAAATAATGGTAAGTATTTATATCTATAAATAAATTTTTGCACATCAGCAAATCAGTTCCTTAGAATAAAATCCTAAAAAGAAATATTGCTGGATTAAATAGTAGAAAATTTTTATTGCCTCTTGTGTGAAAACTTCCCATATTTGGCAAAAGAGATAACTACGGATTCAAGAAGTTAAGTGAATTCCAAACAGGATAAATCCAATAAATCTATAAATAGACATATGACAGCCAAACTTCTGAAAACAAAGAAAAAAAATCTCGAAAGAAGTGAGAGATAAGCAACACTTTACCTGTAAGGAAAAAACAATTTTAGTGAGAGCAGATTTCTCATTAGAAACCATGGAAGCCAAAAAATAGAGGCACAATATTTTTCAATTGTTGAAAGAAAAGAACTGTCAACCCATAATTTAACTCAAATGAAAATATTTTTCATAAATGAAGGGGAATTAACCCATTCTCAGATGAAGAAATATTATGATAATTTGTCACTAGCAGAACTGCCCTAAAAGAATGGCTAAATTAAGTCCTCTATACAGAAAGAAAACATTAAAAGAAGGAATCTTGTAACTTCAGGAAGGAAGAAAAATTTGGTAAGAAAATATATGGATAAACATGAAAGACATTTCTTCTCAAGTTTTCTAAATTATGTTTGATGGTAGAAGCAAAAATTATACCACTGTCTGATGTGATTCTAAACATATATAGAAGAAATACTTAAGATAATTACATTATAAACAGAGGAAAACAAAGGGATGATAAAGGAGGTAAGATACCAACATTCATTTGAATTAGTATTAAATAAAATGATGGCATCAGTACACTGTAGCAATTTATGCATATATAATAAAACACCTAGAGTAACCACCAAAAAAGCTATAGAAGGAGATATATTTTAAAATACTACATATGCTGGGTGCAGTGGCCTACTCTTGTACTCAGGAGGATGAGGCAGAAGGATTGCTTAAGCCCCCAAAAATTCAAGGTTACGGCGATCTATGATTGTGCCACTGCACTTCAGCCAGGGTGACAGAGCAAGATTCTTAAGTCTCTTAAAAAAAATTGATTTTTTAAAAACTATATGTAAATAAAAAATGAATTCTAAAACATTCAAGTAACCTACAGAAAGTCAGGAAAGAGAAAAGAGAGAAACAGAAACAACAAAGTGAACAAATAAAAACAAAAAAATAAAATGGCAGACTTAAGCCCTAGTAGATCAATAATTACATAAAATATGAATGGTCTACACACAACAATTAAAAGACATAGATAGGCAGAGTGGATTAAAAAATATGACCCATTTACCTGCTGTCTACAAGAAACTCATTTCAAATATAATGATATAGGAATGTTGGAAGTAAAAGAACAGGAAAATATATTATTCAAACCTTAATTAAAAGAAAGGAAGTGGGGCTATGTTAATATTAGATAAGGTAAACTTCAGACCAAAGAAAATGACCAGAAAAAAAGAGGAAAATTATATGATGATAAAAGGGTCAGTCTATCAAGAAGACATTGTAATCCTTAAGGTGCATGCATAAAATATCAAAGCAATAGATGAAATAAAAACTGATAGAACTGAAAGGAAAATAAACAAATCCAGAATTATGGTTGAAAACTTCAACATTCCCTGTGTGACAATTGATAGAACAGCTAGACAAAAAAAAAAAAAATCAGAGAGGGCATAGAATGACTCAACAATAACATCAATCAACAGGAACTAATTGACATTTATAGTACACACCACTACAGAACAGCAGAACGCACAATATTTCCAAGTACCCACAAAACATACACCAAGATAGACCATAGTTTGGGCCATAAAACAAACCTTAAAAAATTTAGAAGAATGAAAATCATACAAATTGTGTTCTCCAATCATAGTGGAATCAAACTAGAAGTCACTAACTGAAAGATAACAGGAAAATCTCCAAACACCTGGAAACTAAACAACACACTTCTAAATAATCCACGGGTCAAACGGAAATTTTAAAAATGCACTGAACTAAGTGAAAATAAAATTAAAGTATATGAAAATTTGTGGGACATAGCAATAGTAGTGCTAAGGGGAAAATGTGCAGCACTAAATGCATATGTTTTTTTTT
>VBSM01003211.1:5357648-5371407 GCA_008086735.1 Cheirogaleus medius
AAAAAAAAACGGGGCAAAAAGTGGCAAGGAAACAGCAGAAACAAGATGTAAAAGCTATAATGAATGTGGAAAGAAGGACTTGCAGATAAGTAAACACACACAACTACATACTTGTCAAAAGATAAATTCTTCCCCCAAAAAATGAAACGTAAAATTTTATTTTGATTTTAATGACAACCCTTTTTTTCTAATTCTGCACCCAGGTGACTAGTTGTTGCCAGAGGACTCAGACAATAGGACAAATAGGAAATGCCATGAATCTGTGATTGCTTCCCTCAGATGGGCCTGTGGCACTCGGGACTCTCCGACAACACTACCTTCATCCCACATCTGATCATCTTCTGTGAACACTTCGGAACTTCTCTACCCTCATCCAGCCTCAACCATTGTGATGGTTAATTTTATGTATCAACTTGTCTAGACCATAGTTCCCAGACATTTGGTCAGACATGTCTGCATGTTGCTATGAAGGTGTTTTTTAGATGAAACTAACATTTACAACCAGTGGACTTTGAGTAAAGCAGATTATCATTCATAGTGTGGACAGGCCTCATCCAATCAGTTGAAGGTCTTAAGGGAAAAAAATGAGGTCCCCAAAGGAAGAGGGGATTCTGCCAGAAAGTTGCGGTAAGATTCCAGGTGCGACACCAGCTCTTCCCTAGGTCTCCAGCCTGCCATTTGCAGCTGACCCTTCAGATTCTGGGCTTGCCAACCCCCAAAGTTGTGTGAGCCAATTCCACACTCATATCTGAGCATCCAAAGCACCCCACAAATACTGGCTTTCCTCCTTCTTCTCTGGATCTTCTTCTCAGAGTACTTGGAGGTTTTCTCCTCCAATCCAACCTTGGAGAAATTCTTCCAATTCAATGCTTGAATTCCTCTGGGCTCAGGTCTAGACCCTGTCCTTTCAGAGTCCACTCTCTCCCCAAAGGACTTCATACACAAGCATGGTTTCAATCACTATCCACATGCTGCTGGCTCCGGCCTAGACATCTCTGGGATCTAAATTCATGAATCCAACTGCTCTTCTAACAACTCCACCCAGATATTCAAATGTTATGATTTTATTTTGCCAGATGAGAAGTCCAGTTTTTTGTGGGGAGAAGGGAGGCAGCTGGGTGACACTTTGCTTCACCTTTGTGCACAAAGGTTACTTCTTATTCACTGTTGCAATCTGAAAGGTCAGCAAGGTCCTTCTCTAACTTGGACAATGCCCCCCTGAAAATCCAGCCATTCCTATTGGTTCCAGTTCATAGAGAATGCCCACTGAGCCAAGTATGGGCTGTAAGTGAGCACCAAATCCACCCTTCTCATGTATCTCCATCACTGTAGGTTTGCCTTAGATATTAGTAGGATTAAAAATTGTACCACATTCTACACTTCCCTCTAGCCTCTGCTCTATTCATGTATTAATAGTATTAGAAAGTTTCAACTAGAAGCCCCATCCATTAATTCTCAGGAAAACTTTATTTTTATATGTAGTATCTCACAAATTAGTCAGACTCCACTCTGTATGGTCTTGGCTATACTTTATCATGCAAAAATTCATCAATGTACTGGCAAATGGACAGATTTTTTGATGGCAGCCTGTGTTCTATGCCATGCAATGAGATTCAGCATTCAGGGAGAATTCATCCATGAGAGTCATAGGCCATCTCCAACTGGAAGTTCAAATTTGATTTGGACTCTCTGAGCTGATAATTCTTCCAAATCTTTCAATCCCAGGTACCTTTAAGGATTCCCATTGTGCTTAACTCAGGGCCATAGCTATAATTTGAAGCATTGTACCTAGGAAAACACTAACCACAATGCATCTCTAACAAATGTTACAAGAAAAAAGGAAACCAATGGCCTTTAGCCTTAAAATAGTTCTCTGACAGACAAAGTCCAATAGCCCAATGTTTCTCACTTAGCTCTGCCTTCTGCTACAATCTTCCAGCCCAGGGCTGGGATATCTGCTGCCTGCATCACTTATTGCCTTCTGCTCTTAACTTCCCAAAGCACCTCCACGTTTTAAGGAACAAAGGCCATGTAAGATGGTGAGTTCTTTAGTACCTGAAAAGATATGAGAGTAGGTCTGGGCAGATGAGGAATCCTGATTGTGAGAGATAGCAACGGTGATGAATGCCTGTTGAGTCCCACATAAAAAGCCCCAGGAACTGATCAAGTGCACAGTCATAAATAGCAAGTCTTTATCTTCATGCTTTGGGACAACCTTGTTTTCCTAGGTAGCCCATGAAGATAATCAGGATTTCCCACAAGTGATGTTAGTGTTTGGTTTCCATGTGTAAAATGAAAACAATTTTTACTCTTAACTACAGCTTTCAAGTCCCTTTTTTCTCTAAGGAAATATCTAGGCATATTATGAAAATTAATCACAGTATTGTATTGGCCCAAAGTAACCCTTTCTGGAGACAGTCACAAGGGTCTTCTCATCATATTTATATTCTTACTTTTAGATTAAAAACTGTAGTTGCGGTAAGACTTGAAATCCAAAATGTGACTCCTCCCACTTTATTAGTCTACAGTATGCCGTATGCTGTGGTATACTGTAGACCCAAAGAATGCCTGATTTATCAAACTTCATCCTTGGGATTTCAGTTGAATGGTGTCTATGATTATTCTTTGATTTTAAACTTCTTAGCTTTGGGGTTTTTCTTTTTTTGGAGGGGGGATGTTTGTTTGTCTCATTTATTATATTTGTAAACTCTCAACTTCACAAAGGCAAAGAAAAGGTCCTATTTAAAGCCTTACTACTCAAAGTGTAATTTGCCGAACAGCAGCACCAGGGCCACCTGACAGTTTGTTAGAAATGCTACTCTCTGGCTCACCCCAGAACTGCTGACTCAGAACTTCTCTTTTAATGAAAACCTCAGTGGTTCATGCTCACATGCAAGTTGGAGAAACACTGATTTAAAACATTAAACATCTTCTGAGTTTCTATGTCCTGTATGTGTGAAATGGGGATAAAGCCAACCATATCTATCACAGGACATTACAAAATATTCCAATAGGGAAGGCGGAAGTGCTGTTCAGATGAAGAGTATTGACATCAGTCAAGGGATTAAGTACTTATGGGGCCGTAGCACAGATGAAGTGAAATGCGCATAGCAGAGCATTTGGCAAAATGTGAGACGCAATCACAGAATTTATCACCCATTCATTTATCTAATAAATGTTTATTAAGCTCTTATTAGATGCCAGGCACCGATGCCACCACTGCTGTCACAGATGTGAGAGGTGGTGACTGGGAAGGACGCCCACAGCCAGGGGAGTTCTTCAGGGTGGTCAGAGGCCAGACTGTGCTGCCGACCCTCTCACATACTCTGTGATCTCATCAAGAGATTAAAAAGGTGTTCTTAGAGCCTAGTAAAAGTGACTTTGAGCATATCCCGAGTCACAGATTTCCCTTCGCTTCTCGGAGTTGGTGAATCCCATTTACATTTAACTCCGCTACAGTTATTCAGAGACAGCCAAGTATCAATAATGCAGGCGAGCACGCGATGCTGGGGAAATAAAATATCCATTACCCCTTGACACTTGCTCTGCTGTTATGATGCATGATGCGACTGAAGTCCATGATGCACGACACAGCCTCGGTTAACGAGCACTTTCACGGGAGCAAGCACACCAGGCCTGCAAGCAGCACTACACTAAGACAGCTGGAATAGATACGGTGGGTTTTTTACTTTCAGAAGAAAGAAACTGCTCAATTGTTGAGAAGGGGCTTTCTCAGACAGAGACCTCTGCACTGAATCAGTCTTCAAAAACCTGAACGACCCGAGAGAAGACGTAGTCCAAGGTACATCAGTACAAAGGCTGGGAGAAGAAAGGAGAAAAAAGCAGGGGAAAGAAAGAGCAGTCGTTGTCCTCAAGCACTGCTGACGGCGGAGGAGAGGAACGTGTGGTCAAACGCAGATGAGTCCGTCCACACACTGGCACTGGGGCTCTCTGATCTGTTCCAACCCCTTCATTTAACAGAAGGGAAAGTAAGTTCTCAGAGATTACATTTCTGGGTTTTCCACATCACTATGGGATTGACAGGTATTCTAACTTGTCAGGCAAAACTCACCATCTCCTTTGGAAATAATTCATGTTAATAAAAACATATCCATTAGTGCCTATGGCCAGGGGAAAGAAGAGCACTGTGGTTAGGGTGGCCAGGAGAAGGTGTCAAGAGGAGATTTCTGCAAAAGTTGACAAGCTGATCCTAAAATTCATATGGGCTCAGAAGAGCCAAAACAATCTTGAAAAGAAAGAACAAAGTTGGAGGATTCATACTTCTGGATTTCAAAACTTACCACAAAAATGCACTCATCAAGGTTATGTGTTGCTGGCATCAGGACAGACAGAATCAATAGAATAGAATTGAGAGTCTAGAAATAAACCCACACATTTATGGGCAATTGATGTTTGACAAGGATGCCAAAATATTTCAATGAGGCAAAAACGGTCTTTTCCGAAAATGCTTCTGGGACAACTGGATATCCACATACAAAAGGATGCAATTGGACCTCTGGTTCATACCAGTTAACTCAAAATGGATCATAGACCTAAACATCAGAGCTAAAACTATAAAACTCTTAGAAGAAAACATAGGAATAAATCTTCATAATCTTGGGTTAGCCAAATGTTTCTTAGATACTACACAGAAAGCACAAATGACAACAGAAAAAAATAAATAAATTAGACTACATCAAAAGTAAAATGTATGTAATAGTAATATGTAAACTCCAGACCAACTGCATCATAATATCCTGGGGAAAATGAAAGAGAGGCTGTATAAAAATATAGAACCCCAAGCCATGCCCTCGAAGGATATGGAAAGCCATACATACTTTTTTAAAAAGCTCCCCAAATGAAACTGATCCTAATGTACAACTGCAGCTAGAAACTCCTGATCTGGAAATTTAAATAAAACATAAAATATTAATAGAATGAGAGGAGAATATAGGTGAATATCTTCTCATGTCAGCACGAGGAAACATTTCAATACCTAACAGCAAACAAATAAGCTAGTTATTGATTCATTGATTCATTAAATGTATATTTATTAGGGCTAACACGCATATGCATTTTGACTATATGAAATGTTTAAACTTCTGGATATCAAAAGTCATCATATACAATATTTAGAAACAAACAAACTACAAGAAACTATTTTCAATGTCTATGGGAAATAAAGATAATGTCTTTAATAAGTTTTAAAAATGCCTTTTACAATTTACTGAGAAAAGACAAGTAATAAAATAAAAATAGAAAACTGACACAGATAGTCCAAAACAATAAACAAATTCCCAAAATTAAAATGCAAATATGTGAAAAAGTGTTTGGCTTCTCTAATAGTCATAGAAATGGAGACTATTTGGATAAAACACTATGTGTGCCTATCAGGGTGTTAAATACAAGAACAGATGGATGAATACCAGGGTTGGCAAGGGTGCTGTCATAGGAGAGCTTTCTTGCATGCTCTTGGCAGTTGAAATTGCCACATATGTGACTCTCGTTCTCTTTGTCTGTCAGCTTTCATCAGATTCTGTTGTGGTAACAACCCCAAAGTCTCAGTGGCTTACAACAATCGAGGTTTATTTTTCACCCACGGTAATCGATGGCTGTGGGCTGGCTGGGGCATTGCTCTGCACATCTTCCTTCTGAGATCCAGGGAGCTAGCAGGGATACGGAGCTATCCAGCACAGGGGAAAACACCGTGTGGAAGCAGCAATGGTTCTCAAAGCTCCTGCTCAGAAGTAGCACATGCCACAGCCACTCATGTCCCACCAGCCAGTGCTCGTCATGTGTCCAGTGAACAGAATGGAAGAGCACAAAGGAGAGTGTCTGCAGGAAGGGATCAAATGAGGGACAGCAAATCCTCTGAAGAAATTATTTGCAATCTTACATTATTTGCCTTCTTGATCACAAATATTTACTTTCCTCCCTTTGCATGAAAAATACACTCCCTTGAACCGCAAGGAAAAATATTTCCCAAAGGCCTAGCTAATCACAGCTTCAGACCCAAAGTCCAAGATCTCTGGTAGTTCCTGCATCTGGTCTATACATGGCTTCTCTTGATATGGAGACCTATGCGACAAGGAGACAAAGTATCTGCACATACACACACAGGCATGCACACATATACACCCAGCACACAGTGGTGCAAGAGGGACAGCGTAATCAAAGCAAATACTCCTGTGTGGAAAGGGAAATAATGGGAGGTCACATCTGTTACTGGTACATAAATTTCTGAAATCCAAACTAGACAGATATTTAAAACAAAAGCCCTTTAACATAATCCATTGTTTTTCATGGCTGTGACCTCTTGAAAATCATCCCTGTTCAATTATCCTTGTCCATCTCTGAAGATGGCTTTGGAGGACATGCCCATCTTACAGGCTGGGTGGCTATTTCTTATAGAAGATTGGGGAGCTTTAGGGCCATTTCAGCAGTCTCAGTCTCTTTACTCTGTGCTGGTGTCTCTTTTGGCTCTAGGACTCTCTCAAAAATGTAGCTTTTTATCATTTGATCCAATCAACAACACTTGTAAGAAGTGCCCACAATTCTTTCTGAGACATGCCAAAGCACTTCTCAGCTTTATGTTGTATGAGTCATAAATGAAAATCGATTGCATCTTCTAACCACACAAATCCTGGAATTTCTAGACTCTCTATTTCCCCTTTCAATCCTGCTTGTATATTGGCCAATTCTTTTCTGAGCTAACCTCATTATCTTAGAACATTTCCAGTAACAACCAATTCACACCACGACATTCTATTTCCCCACTATCTCATAAAGCCACAAGTTCATTAGTCTTGGCGCTGCCTCATAGTTCAGATTTCATTGCTGTTTTTGTTGTTATGAGAAGGCACCTCTTTTCTGGTACCAATTTCCATATTGGTCACCTTTTTCCTAAGTTTTGCTACCATGACAAATCCCCGAATCCCAGTGACCTACAACAAAACGGGTTTGTTTCTCATCCACATACGTGTTGGAGACAGATCAGCTCTGGCTGTGCTTCCTGCATCTTCTTCACTCTGGGGCCTGTGCTGAAGGAGCAGCCCAGCTGAGACCTGCTGTTGTCACAGCAGACGGGAAAGAGTAATGGCAGAAGCAGCAATGGTTTCCAAAGCCTTTGCCAGGAAAGCGCACACGTCACTTATGCTCATGTTCGATGGGGCAAAGAAGGTCACACAGCCAAGCCTAACTCCAGCAAGAGACCCAGTAAGATCTTCCCATGGGAGAGGTACTGGGGACCCCTGCAGGTATGGGCCGGGGTGGGGAGGGGACAATAACTGTGTCCAATAGGTAGTGCCATGTTCCACACCTTTGCCACAAAAGTGTGAGAATTTAAGTAGTAAAAGGGCCTTATATAGTTCCTAGAACACAGAAGTTACTCAGTAATAATAGTTTATTTCCTTTTTTATTTCCCTCCCTTCTTCCTTCACAACACTGAGATTTTAGCATTCTATGATCATAGCATTTGCAACCAGGGGATGAGAACAATGAAACAAAAAAAAAAGATAATAAAAATAATCATCAAAGTGTTTCTTAATTCCCAATGTGGCAGACACATAGGAAATGATCCTGATTATGACCTAATTTGCCTATTGTTATCATATATAATTTAGAGAATAGCCTTCTCTTCTGTATCCTTTCAACAAATTCAATAAATATATGCTGTGTGTCTGTTTTAAATTCAGCACAATAATTTAGGAAAACAGGTGTCATTAGGGTTTTATTTGCTCATTATTGCTAGCGATCAAAAATACATTGTCCTCACTTAAAAGACCTTACCCTGAACTGATCTGTGCCGGCAAAGAATGAATCTCAAGACTGATGTTCCAGCTGTCATTTGCTTTATTTTGTGAATCACCTGCTTCAAGTTACTGACTATACTTGAACCATCACCATGCCATGACCAAAACAACTGGATTTCTGTGACTGGTTTTCTCTGTAAACACCTTAGTAGAGCTACCAATAAAAACAGCCAGAAAAGAAACTGCTGAAGTGAAACATTTTCCCAAGGCAATGTTATGCACCTATTTATTCAAAATTTTCCTCCATCACTGAGATTACACAGTGTTTTTATGGAGAGACAAGACACTGATCCATTTCCTCCCTCTTTCTTCACCATGTTATTCAGCCAGTGGGTGTAATCATGGGTAACCCAAGTAGGTAGGCTTTGTTTCATTTGCTCTCATCACTTCCTAAATAGTTCTTTAAAAAAATAAGGCTTTCCTTCATAACAAGTCATTTTCCTCATTCCAAATCGCAAACAAAAACTAAAAGGGGGGGCCGGGTGCGGTGGCTCACACCTGTAATCCTAGCACTCTGGGAGGCCAAGGCAGGCGGATCGCTCAAGATCAGGAGTTCAAAACCAACCTGAGCAAGAGCGAGACCCTGTCTCTACTAAAACTAGAGAGAAATTAATTGGCCATCTAAAAAAATATAGAAAAAAATTAGCTGGGCATGGTGGCGCATGCCTGTAGTCCCAGCTACTCGGGAGGCTGAGGCAGAAGGATCGCTTGAGCCCAGGAGTTTGAGGTTGCTGTGAGCTAGGTTGATGCCATGGCACTCTAGCTGGGGCAACAGAGTGAGACTCTGTCTCAAAAAAATAAATAAATAAAAACTAAAAGGGGAATGGACATGCTTGAAACTCTGACTCAGGTGGGGCAAAGGCAATATATGTAACTTAAACATTTGTACCCTTCTAATATGCTGAAATAAAAAAAAACTAATTTGGGATTCAATTGTGATCACTGTTTATCTAAACACCTTCCACCACAGACTTTCCAACAAACACAGTCATGTGTCCCAATGATGTAAGTCACACCATCTGGCTGAGCAGCAGGGGACAAAAGTCAAAGATGTTGGAACCAACTGGGCATTCTAGAAAAGAATGTGATTGAAGAGCTAGAGGCTCACACATTGATCTGGAGCTCCACACAAAATGAGAGTGCTGAGAGCTCAGCCAGGATGTCCTTTGCCCGTGTGTCTCTGAGCTAATGATGTGCTAGAGCCAGCTTATACCAGCTTGAGCAAACAGACTGTTAAACTTTCAGAAATTTTGCGAACCAGTTGTCAAGTGGTTGGTAGCTTGAAATTGGCCATGATGGAAGTGTTTACACCATGGGAATTGGTAAATGCTACAAACCAAAGCTTTTTTTTTCAGAGAGCCAGTGGGTGATGTTCACCAGCCCACCGTTACTCCAGGCTTTGGTTGCTGCTCTCCAGCTGAAATTCTGTGGAAGTGGGAGCTTTGTATCCCCCTCCCCTAGAAGTTTGCTTCCAGATTCTGTTCATAAAGTAACATAAAACATTAAGAAAATATGATCATGATGACCCTGTCAGTGAACATTAGCAACAAAGTCTGTCCCCGGTGTGCTCCACATAGGCCGGAGTGCTCACAGGTCACGCTCCCCTGGCGCTCAGAGACAGGCCACCATCTGAGGACAGGGCTTTTGGTTCTTGTTCCTGTTGTTCCCACTGTTCACGTTAAGCAAGAGAGTTGTGAAAGAGAGCAAGAAAAGTAGGGGCATGAAAAAGACAGATTGAAGCTTTGCCCATTGCAGGTCATATAGGATGAGAGAGGTGGTAAGACCTATCCCCGCCAGTTGCATGTCTCTCTTTGGGATGACGCTATATAAAGAGAAAAGGCTCCCAGGTGGGAGCAAGACCAGGTCTGGCTCCACTTCTACCACTGACTCACAGTGTGACCTGTGAAAACAGGCATTTGATTGCCCTCCCCCGTGGGGGACTGCACTACCCTAGTGATGTTCATAGAACCTACCATTTGTAGAAGTGCTTTGCAGATAATGCAAAAACAAATAGAACTAAAACTCAAAAAGAAAAGGAAGGAGGGGGAGAAGAGAGAGAGAGAAAAAGAAGAAAGTAAAATAGAAAGAGAAGAAATTTTTTAAAAGAAGAAAATAGTAAAAAAGAAATTGAAAACTGAGGCTACAATGATTTTCTCATCCATAGGAATTGAAAAAAATGTTCATTTTTTCCAAAGTCTCCTTGAACTCAATAATTGACTTTAAAATAAGCATATGTCATAAATGTGAACTTAATAAAATAACTGTATACTAATAAAATGTCACTTCTGTATATATTTTATATGGGCCTTTTTTTTTAATGTACTGAGGACTCATATATAAGAGTTTGTTTGAGGAAAAAGTTCCAGGGCTGAAAAATAAGTTCTAAAACCATTTCAGGGAGAGGACAATGGAAAGTCACTAATCAATGTACACAAAGTTTCAGTTAAGCAAGATAAATAAGCTCCCAAGATCTGCTGTCTGACATTGTGCCTAGAATCAGCAGTAATGTACTGTGCACTTAACAATTTGTTGGAAAGATCTCACATTAAATGTTCTTACCACAATAAAAGAAAAGAAAAGAAATAAAGGAAAACTCAAAAAGAAAACTACTCAAGGAGATGTATTATTTGTTGAGCAAATATTTAATTGTGAGCTATTACAAGGCTCAAGGCTACTTCTGTGTGTTTATAGTGTGAAAGTTCATCGTATGAATTGCATTATTCCTGTCATAACCAACTGAAACAGAGTCAAGAGGCTAGGGGGTAAAGCACTCAGGGAACACAACATTGCCCCAGGAACATAATCCTCTGTAAGTCTGGCTGCTGCAACTGCCTGTTATAACCTAAAACTGGCTTTATCTAATAACTGCTGAACAACCTGACTCTAAGACTAATTTTACCCCCAGTCACTCATCATCAGAGCTTGCCAGCTCCCCAAAACTTTACTATTAATAGTAACAATGAACTTTCTTTCAACATGTAACATTTCTCCTTTTTATAAAACCTCTAACCTTCTTTTTGTTCTTCAGACATACCAAAGACTACTCATTCTATGTGTAGCCCCAAATGACAATTCTTCCTTCCCAAATAAAACATTTTAAGTTTAGAGATTCTTCTCTATATTTTATTTGACTTCAACAATAGATAGGAAGAGAGTGTAGATCTTCTCCACAAGAAACTCAAAGCCAAACTTCCAATCCAAGTTTCATGCTTTAAACTACCCCTCCACTCTCAACAGAGCAATTCTATTCAAATATTTTTCATTGTATTTTAAAAAAAAACAATTAAGATAATGTCATTTTTAAAGAGAAAGAACATTCCTCAACAGTGGACCCAAAACAGAAAACAAACCAAATGCTGAGAAGGCACTGACACCGAGACTTTGCTGATTACAAATCAGAACTAGCAGTGTCTGAGAGTTTAACAACTGGCAGTAATGGGGATTCACCACCACCCCAGCAATGATTGCAGGAAAGAGCCACCGCCGCGCAAAACAGGACGTGGACTGAACACAGGCAAAAAATGGCAGATTAGTGGTGGCCCCTTAGCTCACTGCTCCCAGAGAAGGAGATGAAGAACTTGGACGGCTGCACACAAGTTGATCACTCTCCCCTGAGAACAGCATTGTGAATCTGCAGAGAAGCAGCATGGGACACACAGCACAGGAAAAAAGGTGAAGATACATTTGCCAAGACTGGAGAGTGCGAGAAACACAATAGGGAATAGAAAGCAGCGTGGGAGGGCCACCGCCCTCTCCCCTCCACCCCCGCCAGCCAGCGCAGTGCCATCTGACCCACAGGAAGACAACCGGCTCCCCACAGACCTCCGCACACAGTCAGTCAGGGACGCACCTCAAGCAAGTACAAAGTCGTGGCCAGGGACAACAGGCTCTGTGGAGAGGAGACAGTGGCAGAAAACATTTTGAACTCTCGGGTGCAGTGTGCTGGGACCGCACTGGGCGGGGGACAGAGCAGTCTGAGTGCTCACTTCCCACAATCGGGACCCTGAGAGGGAGCTTGGAGTCAGGGACTTCGCCTCTGGTGGTCAGCGGGACCAGAGCACAGGGAGTGAATGCAGAAAAGGGGTCTCTGCCCCTGGAAACTGCAGGCAATCCGGCTCAGGGTGGGACAAAAAGAGCCGGGCCCTCTGCTAGGCAGACAGGAGTCTGCAGGACTTTGATGCCGAATTAACAGCTGCCGGCCTGCTGATTCAGCCCATCAGATGGGTTTCGGCCAACTCTTGAGTGCTCGCCCCCAACACTAGCTCTCCAGGGGCGGGCGGCTGCCATCTTTGGGGTCCCCAGTCCAGAGACGCTGCTGCCACGGTGGTTTCAAACACCACTTCACCCTCACCCAGCCCAGCGACTTTCCTGCGGGGCGTGGGGGACTCGGTCCTTGGAGGTGGGGCAGCGTGAGGAAAGCCACGTTCTCTGCATGGCAGGCGTGAATCTGCAAGACTTTGCAGCTGAAGAAATAGTTGGCAGCCTATTGATTCAGCCCACCAGCATGCCTTAGGCCATCTACTAAGAACATAACTCCAGGGCTTGCTCTCTGGTCCGGGCAGCCACCAGCATTGGGGTTTGTGGGCAGGGAAGGAAAACCTGGCCAGAGATCTCAGCAATGGCAACAGTTGACCCCTCCTATCAGTAGCAGCCCTCCAAGTGTGATGAAAGAGCCCTGAATAACATATTAGCAGCTCCCCCTAGCGGCAGGTCAAGCAACCATAGATGCACACACTCCCAGGCTTGCACACATGAGCTGCTATCTATCTTGCCCCTACCCCCACCTTAAGGGGGAACAGGGTCCAAGCCACGTATGGGAGTGGTAAGGCCCCTCCTAAAGATCAGGGCATTCTTTACTGCATCCGAGGGACCAGCGCCTCCCCCAGAGACATCGGATTACCTCAATACCTGGCTCCTCCACACAAATTACAATCAATGACAGTGTAACCTCATAGCTAAACACAGTGCCTTCCATCTCAAGCTATTAGAGGGCAATGGAGTCATACAAGTGCAATCCACCAACTGGGAGCTTAAGCTAGGGGAGAAAAAAACATATCTTAAACTCCTGCCAAGGTCAAGAAACCAAGTGAAGCACTTTACCTGTATATTGTGAAAGAGCTTGCCAAGATTGTCCTCTACATCAGTGGCCATTATCTCTTCAGTGTCACCTCTGTTCTTTGTAATCTACCACGAAATTTTAATTTGTCTTTGTGCTTTATTTTCTTGAAAGTGTTTTTCCCTCTTTATCTCTTTATTATGAAATGTTTTCAACATTAACAAAAGTAGAACTATCATTTCATCTATAAGTATTAATGTGTTCAGTATATGTCTCTAACAGATGACTACTCTTTTGAAGACATATCTAGAATTCCACAGTCATACCTAAAACAGTTCACTAAACTTCCTTAGCATAAACACATATACAATCAGTGTTCAGATTTTCCCAAATGCTTATCAGGATTTTTTACACAGTTGGTTTATTTGAAACAAAAGTTGTGGATATGTCTCTTATATCTTTTTTAATTTATGGAATTCCTCCATTTCTCTTATTTTTCTTGGATTTTATGTGTGTGTGTTTTTTTGTTGTTGTTGCTTTATTTTGGTTTTCTCCCCTTTAGACAATAGGCCATTTGTCTTGTAGAGTTTCCTATACTCTGATTTCACTGTTGCATCCCTGTAGTACCATTTACATATTCCTTTGTTCCCTGTGTTTCCTGAAAATTGGTATTTAGACCTAGAGCCTTCATTAGAATGTTTGTGTATGTGTGTGTGTGTGCGCACGTGCATGTGTGTGTAGGAAACTACCTTCTGTAGGTTATGGTGTTTATTTTGATCAAAATATAAATAAATGTCTGGTTATCACTCTTTTTGTGACATTATCAACCATTTATTAAGCATTGTCTGGCTCCATTGCCTGAATTTATTAATGCTTTAGAAACTGCAAAATA
>VBSM01003211.1:5371507-5382758 GCA_008086735.1 Cheirogaleus medius
AAAAAAAAAGAAACTGCAAAATAGTCTATCATTCTTTGTTTATCAGCTGAAATTCTTCTACACAAGGAAACCACCCCTACTCAACCCATTATCCAGAGAAAGAAATCCTATAGAAAAGGTAGAATAAATGTTTGATACTTTGTCCTTTTATTTCTTAGATTTTAAAATAATAAGGTGATTGCCTAGCATCCTCCAAAAGTAATTGATTTTTTAAATTTTTATTATTATCATTAGGAACACTTTCATCAAACCCTATTTGAAGTATTTTAATTCATTGCATTTATTATCCTTATGGTGATCAATATGTCCCACCTTTGACCAGTGAGGGTTAATTCAGGTGTTCTCCTAAGTCGTTTGACACATCCCTAGTGGTATTCAATAGCTTCTTTGCTTTTTAGTATGACAAGTTATTTTAAGCTCATCTTAACCTTTTTCTTCAAGAATAAAAGAGCTGGAATGAGCCAGTTCTCCAAGAAGCCCTAGCTCCTCTTTGAGGTAAATGGCATTAGAGGTAACAATCTGGACACTAAGGATGCTCACTGCCCCCCTGGCTGGCCATTCCTTCTAGGCCTTTTCAGTCAACAGAGATAGGAAAAAAAATTAAGGTAAAATACATAAAATACAGTACACAGTGACAATTCAAATTCAGAGTTACAGAGTTTTTATTTCACCTCATCCATCTTGCATCTTTTCCTCCTATCAACCACTCCAAAAATCTCAATTCTCAATGTCAACAGCATAATCACTCATTTGATTCTTTCTATGATACACACACAACAGTCTCAGAATAATAATGTCAGCACTGCTACCACCAACATGATTTCTGAATACAATTTAAGATATTTTGCAGTTCTTTTTTTCTTTAGGGAATAATCCACTAGAGATGCTGAAGGACTGTGTTTTAGTGTCACTTGGAATATTTCCTTTCTGCATCATTATGCTGACAATTAAATACACAGGTTTACTTGTTTTATTTTTCTTAAAGTCTTTTTTTGAATTTAATTATCTTTCTTACCATCTCATCCGTTGACTTTCCATCTCATTCCCTTATCTCTTTTTCTTTAACTGCTCTTGTTTCATGAAGGCCAGGCTTTCCAAAATGCGTGTGTTAGGTAAATGTTCTTCCGTGTCCTGATTATAAATAATTTTTGCTTCAGAATTCTTTGAAAGGCCTAATTCTGTTTCTTGTTTGTTTTGTTTTGTTTTTCTGCCATTTCATCCTTAAATGGTTCTTTCTATCCAGGCACAGTATTTGTTAATTAATAAGGTGGACACCCTCCTTGCCAGCTCAGTTACAGGATTAATTACAATAATTGAAAATAATATATTCATTGCAGCCTTACTAGGTACTAAGACCTATGAACCAAGAACCAAATACTATGTACTGAGAACTAACTTAATCTCTCTAACAGTTCTATGACATAAATTTTGCTATCTATATTTTAGAAATGAGAACTCCAAGATGTGGAATGCCTTCCCCATGATAACACAGCTAGCAAGTGTCATAGCCAGGAAGAATCCCTTTCGTAGTTAAAGCTAGAAGAAAGACTAACATTCACCTCCCTGACTCCAAATTCTAGCATCTAATACTAGTATTTTTCCTACTGCTCTGATAAACTAAAATGGCCTGACATTAAGGCAAATAATGTAATTCCTGGAAAGATGAAAGTAAGTTGGAGATCCTCCCTTGACCAAACACAATTTATAAAAAGTTGTAAACCACCACCCACTCCCGGCATACCTTGTTCCCAGGGATTTTTTTCCCATCTTCTACAGTAACAGCCTCCGGATGCAGAGCATGGCAGCCAGTCCCCATGGCTACATATAGAAGTCGTGGACTCGAAGTGAAAGAGAATAGATCCAATGGAAGCAGGATTGGTGGGCACTACCCTACCCCCTCAGAAGACAGCCTGCCTGTTGCCTATTTGGGGCAGAATCTGTCCAACCTGTGCACAGACAGTGGGAATAGGGGGGGTTGTTCCTTCTACCTATTCCCCAGCAACTGCACCACCCTTCCAGAGGGGACAGTGGGCAGAACCACGCCACCAAGGAAGCTGAGAATTCTGGGGCAGTTTTGGTGTAAATTGATACTAGATTATCAACCAGTGTTATAAGTCACCTGTGTTGATAAGAAAAAGAGAGGCCATGAGAAAAGGGGTCCATCTTTCATCAGAGCTGTAGTTAGGAAACTTCTGCCAAAATATGGTGATTGACTATGTTCCTGTTTTTAGAACTGTTTTTGTAAAATTTCATTAATATTCATACGGCAACTGGGAGAAAATTCTTTCAAGAACTAATTGCCTGAAGCCACCTTGAAGTGACAGTCTTCTATGCATTAAATAATTTAATCTTCACAACAAACCAATGAGGCAAAGGTTAATTTCCCAAATTGTCAAGTTAAGGAAACTGTGACTTAGAAAATTTGGCCAAGGTCACCAGGCCATTAAGTGGCTGAGTTCCAAATCTCTTTCCACTACTCCACCTTACCAAGAAGCAACCCTTGGTCTAGGAGGAATCTTTCCAGGGAATATTGACCCCTGATATTTAGGAGAGAAAGAGCTTTGAATTCCCAGCTACATGGCAGCACATGCCATTAGATTACCTACTTAATCTCTAGCCAACTTTGGAATAAGGCGCTTTAGTTCACAAAGACCTCTCAGCCGTGGTTATGGGGATGACCTTAATGTCACCTACATTTCTGCACATAGTTGGGCCCTTCAGCACCAGGTACCTGTGTACCTATGGTCCCACCACTTCTCTTCCTAGTATCAAAACATAAACCTTCCATCATCCTTTGTGAAACTAGTGCCCAGCACACCAAGCAGGGTCCAAAACCCTCAGCTTCTTTGCCCAGTGAGGTTTTTCTGTGAGAAAACATCCCATTTGATACAGTAAGACACATACAATAAACCTTCACTGCTCTGGTCTTGGGCTAGTCAGTTTCTCTTGCAGAACCTCAGTTTTCCTCATCTGAAAGATAAAGTATACATCCTATTCATTTTCTGGAAGGTAGGGTCCTTCCCAACGGAGAATTCTAGGCCTGGAATCATGGAAAGGGCCCGATTTTAGCGAGAAGCCTGTCTTAGTCCAGTAAGGACTAAGGCTGCCATAACAAAATACCTTAGACTGGGTAATTTATAAACAGCAGAAATTTATTGCTCACAGTTCTAGAAGCTGGGAAGGCCAAGATCAAGGCTCCAGCAGATTTGGTGTCTGGTGAGGGCCTGTTCTCTGCTTCATGGATGGCTCCTTGCAGCTGTGTCCTCACATGGTGAAAGAAGAAAAGGCAGCTCTCCTGAGCATCTTTTATAAAGGGTACTAATCCCCTCCATGAGGGCTCTATCCTCATGACTTAATCACATTCCAAAAATCTCACTTCTTAATACTATCATGCTGAGTATTAGGTTCCAACATACAAATTTGGGGTGGGGGAGCACCAACATTCAGACCATAGAAAAAAACACAAATAAGCCTGGGCTGCTTTCATGTCAGCCCTCTGAAAAGTGAGCTCCACTTGGCTCCAACCCAGCTGTTTTTCTAGCTATTGGTGACTACAGCAAAACCCAGTTAAGATGCCCAATCTCAGGCACATCAGCAAACGCAAGAGCAGGGGATTCCAATGAGAGAGGTAAATGTTGCATATGCATTCGTCCACACAGGAGCTGGAGACCATGACTGGCACACTTCTAAGCAAAAGCAGTAACTGACAATGCAACTTAGAAACATTGATGGGGCCTTAACTTTTCTGTTGTCCCTCCCTTGCTCCTGGATTAGACTCTGTCCAACACAGACATCTTATTAACTGTAACTGCTAGCACAGCCTGCTCCGTACACTGGGCATCTGCCAGAAGAACCCTAAGAACTCAAAGAGAGCAAATCCCCACTGCCTTTTGTGGAGAGCCCTGGCCCAGGTGGCTGGCGGCCGTGCTAGAACTCCAGCCAAGGACTCCTGACTCTTCTGTCTCTCTTCCTTCCACAGTGTGCACCCAACTCATATCCTCCTAATTCCTCAGCAGAAACTTCTTGTAGCTTTAACTTCGTTTTAATCAGGTCAAATAAAAATGTTTTTAATTAACTGCCTTAGTTTTATGCCTCACACCCAACTGCCTTTTGCAATCTGGCAGGTCCCATCTGTCAGTGTTTCAGCAGGCGGCTCTGCATGCGCTGGTCCTTTCACATCCTTTTGCTGAGCAACCCCTGGACACTGTAGTGTTCTCCTGGGCACTGCAGCAACAGAACACACAAGGAGCTATGGTCCAGAAGTAGAAGCGACACATGGATAGAGAACTTCAATAGAGCCTGATGAGGATAACAGCCAAGGGACCTGCAAAAATAGGCGGGGATGGGAAGCACACTGCAGGGAATCATAAAAGGCGGGAGGTGGTGTCAAGCCTTAAGGGACAAATTGACCAAATGAAAGAGAGATTAATTTGTAAAAGGCAAACAACAGCAGAAGCCTTTCCAATGCTAACAAAAGCAAGAGAGGAAGGAATAAAATTCCATATCTGTGTCATGCATTAAAAATTTAAAGTTAACAAACTTTCTCTTGGGGTCTGCAAATGCTCCCTACCGGGCCTGAATAGACTGCATTCATATGTTAATGCAATTCCCTAAGTCTGACCAGCACCACGTAAAGACAGTCTCTAGGGAAGGGAACACTGAGTAACAAAACCTGCTTCATCTCAAGGTATTTTATGGAAAGGAACTTTGGCAGAGTGGCTGAGAGGCAGGGGAGATGAGGAGAAGAGAAAGGAGCCCAGGATGAGCTGATTGCTCAGGCCCCTTGGGGTGGCAAAGTTGGTAGTAAGAGTAGCCCAGGAGTCCTCCTGGGGAAGCTATCTCCTGGGCACCTTCCACAGGCCAGTCTAGCAGCCTGGGGCCCCCCATTGAGCCCACCTGGCTGCCTCTTCTGGACCATGAGATTGATGGTCCTCTGGTATCTACTTCCCCACTGAAGGCTAAGGAGGACCTCAGGCTGAACCCAAGGAGGGGAGAGGAAGAGACAGGGAAGAGGTGGAAAAGGGGAAGAAAATGTATCATCTGCAATGGTTTCTTAATGACACCGTAACAATTTATAATATAACACACTTAAGCAGCTTAAAAGAAAACATAAGTATTTTCCCTTAACCTTTCTGTAGGTCAGACATCCAGCACAGTGTTGGCCGGGTTCTCTGCTCAGGGTCTCCCAAGGCCAAAATCAAGGTGTTGGCCAGCCTGGCTCTGTATCTGGAGGCTCTGGCAGAGAGTCTACTTCCATGCTCATTTAGGTTGTCAGCAGAATTCAGTTTCTTGTGGTTGTAGGACTAAAGTCCTCGTTTCCTTGACACATGGTCAAGGAAATCAAGCCAACATGTCGTGTTGAATGCTTCTTGCACATTGAATCTCTGATTTCCTCTTACTCCTCTGCTTTCAATGGCTTGTGTGATTACACTGGGTTCATCCAGATGACCCAGGATAATCTCTCTATCTTAAAGTCTCTGACTAGTAACCTTAATTCCATCTGCAAAGCCGCTTTTAGGTAACATATCTATTGGGTATCTCAGCAGATTCACAGTCCCAAGAATTTGGTGTGGAATCACCTTGGGGGCCGTGAGTCTGCCTAGGATGCTATCCTTCTCCACTGGAGTGTCCATCACCTCATTATCTTACCTTATAAAAAATAAGCACCAAGAAACTTCAGAATAAGGCATGGCCTTGACTTCCAAGGAACGTTCACCCTAGTTGGGGAATTCAAAAGAAGACATAATGAATAATCACACCAGTCACCACAACCTGCATGTTTGTGGTTTATAGTTGATACCAGTCTACCAATATTCCATAAATGCCACATGCCATTCCACTTCTCTGCCTGGTTTACGCCTTTCCATAAGCCAGTCGTCACGATCTTGTCCAACTATCTCCTCCAGCTCTGATCACTTGCAATGAATGTGCCCCTCCTGCAGGTTCTGCTGGCAGTGTGTTTGCCCGGTGTCAGCACTTGTCACACTCACCCTGAGCCATGGCACATTGGTGGCATGCCTGTTTCTCCCACAGTCAGTGTACAGAACGCCTCCATGGCTCACACCCATTCCCGGAACGTGGCAATGAGTTACTCTATTGAAGCTGGCACTGTAGGGAGAAGATCAGTGATCTGCAAGTCACCCTCAAATATCCAAACCCTTCTTCTGAGAAGAGGCTTTTAAAAAAATCAAATATCTGAATCCCCTCTTAAGCCATAGCAGAAAGAATGGAATGTTCAGATCTGATCAAGACTTGTCTTAAAGTAAAAAAATAAATAAATAAGACTTGCTTCAATGTTCATTTCTTGGTGGCATTAAAGTATACACACACGTATGCAGAAGCAGTATCTACATGGTCCTTGGAAAAGGAAATGCAAAAGCCACAAGTCAGAGACTCTGGATTCGGATGGTTCTCTAATGCTTTTCCACCCTGCATAAGATATCCCTCAAGAATCCCAATTCCCATGCCTGAGCCCAGGGCTGAAATTCTCTAAGGAAGAATTCAGCCTCCCGGATGTTTCATTGAGGGAAAAGTCAATATGCCATTGTAAATAAAGACTTCAGTAGTCTAAGTTACACACCAGTCTCCTGTGAGGTTTGTTCATTTGAATCAGTCTTGAGAGCCTACCAAAAAAGCTAGCTGACCTGACGAAGTCAAATTTGAAGGCCTCCACATCAAAGCACTGGGCCTGAGACGAGGTCCTGCCGCATAGCTGATCCCTGACAGCAGTGGGTCTTCCCTCTGTCCAAATGCTCATGGATGCTGATAACGGAAAGCATGACCTGCACATCCCCCGGCACCAAGAGACTGCTGGGGAAGGGCTCTGCAGCTGGGGGGTTGAGAGGCCCAAGATTGCCACAGACATCTCTGCCTTCCCTTCAAGAGGTAAAATCTACGCTGAATCCCTTGAGGCTAGGCTGTGCCTGTGCCTGCTTTGACCAGTGGACTGTGGAGGAGATGCCACCCTGAGACTTGCAAGCCCAAGCATTGAGAAAGCCTGACGGTTTCTAACTTCTCTTGGAGCCCCAAGACGACCATGAAAAGAGTCCAGGGTAGAGAAAGAGGCCATGCGTAGAGGCCTCAGAGGACAAAATGCCACATGGAACAGCATGAGGGTCCAGCCCCATCTGACAGTGCCTGAGAAATGCCAAGAGAGTCAGTAGAGGAACCAGCCAGTGGAGCCCCAGTCGGCTCATGAATCGTGGTCATTGATTAAGCCACTGAATTTTGAAGTGGTGTTTCAGGAAGAAATAATGGTTCATTGAAACAACATCCAAGGCAGTGCCCACTGATCTTCCATACAAATGAGACTAAAATGTGTTTACTGAGTCAGGTGAGTTCAAAGTTTTCCTCTCTAGATCTCATTGGATTCTTCCAATAGCCTCCTCTGTGAGACCTGCTGTAAGGGTAAGACTCGAATTGATTAAACAACGTGCTCAATATTGCACAGCTAGTTAGAAGGAAATTGAACTAAATGCCCCTCGGATGCTGATGCCTGTGTTGTTTCTCCCTGGGTGGCCCAGCCCAGCCCTGAAGCTTCTCTCAGCCTGACTGTATGGTCTGGCACAAGATCTTTTATAGATACCCAGGGTTGTATACTAAAAGGTTTTCTCAGAGCAGATACCAAAAAACAATGTCATAAATGCAGGGACAGCTTCTCCTACTCTGTAGTCTCCACAGCTTCTAGAACAGCACTGACCACACAGTGGGAACCTGATAAATGCCTGCTGTTTAAAGCACAGATCCATTGATTACAATAAAAATAGAGCAGATTGAAAATTTTCAGAAATGTGACTTACACCAAGATTCCTCTCTTGTGAGTTTGTTCTGGTCACTCTTTTTGCAGAGGCCTGATGTGGAGAGAACTATTTCCACATATTCCATAGATTAATTTAATTTAGTCTGTGATGGATGAAGTGAGTTGTTGCAAAAATGTATGCTGCTTCCAAAATCTCCTGGAAAAGGAGCCGCTGGATCCCAAGCCCACATCACTCTTCCCACACGGCCTTTGCCCTGAAGCAGATAGCATGAGATTGGGGGTGCATGTCCCTGGCTATTTAATTAAATTGACAGAGTCAGTTATTTCTCTTCATCTATGCTCTGATTATGTCAGTTAGGAAAGCCTGCAATCCTTCCTCCTGCTTGGCAGAGTAAGAAAAAGCACAGCATGGCCTGTTCATATAAAAGGGCTTCTGTGACATATGTCCCCAAGTGGGACGAGAGATAAAAGTTCCAATCTCCTTCTGCTATGAACTTCATCTGGGGTCCGGAGTAAATCACGACTAAAGTGCACATATTTATTAAGCACTTGCTGCGAGTGAAACACTCTGCTCGCTAAGTGCTAGAGGAAACGATAATAATAAAAAACATCTAATATATATTATGCTTATCAGATTAGAAAACACTTTCTCATATCAGCTCATTTCATCTTCATAACTTTTCTGAGAAACAGATATACTGATCACTGTTTTGCACCAAAGCTGAGGTCACAGGAGGCTCTGTGATATGACCACAGTGACTCACCTAGTACTCCCTGGGGCCAAGACTTTAGGAGGATATTGGGGTTCCAAGTTTACTGCTCTTTGCAGGGTGTGATGAATTAGCAAATGAACAATGTACAATAGAATCAGTATAGTGTAGATGACCAAAGAAGGAAAATAGCATGGAGTCCAAGGTTCTGGTTGGGCTTCTGGGCTTCGGGCTGGGCTTGGCAGGCTAGCCTGCCCACTGAGTGTGTCCAAAAGCAGTGGGGTGCAGGGCTGAGCAGCAAGCCTTCCTTGTGGATACAGGGCCCTCCTTTCTCTCTGCAGATCAGGCTGCGAAGTCCTTCAGGCTTCCACATCCTCTGGGCACTGTGTCCTTACAGACAGGCAAGGGGATGCCATGATTAACCCCTTCTCACAGATGACCTGGGGCAAGAGAGCTGCAATGGGTCATCCAAAGCTGCCCAGGTGGGGCCACTTGGCTCCCCCTCTAGCATCTGCCCCCTCACTCCTGTGGCTACTTGCTGCATTTTCTTTAAAAGAGCCCCCAGGGACTTAGTGATGCAGCCATGTTAAAGACATGCTCTCCATTTCCCTGTGGATCCTGCCCCCAGGACATACTACCTCTTACATCCAGGTGACATTGCATTGTCTCATGGGAAGAGGGACCTGGATTCAATTCCTATGCGCCACTTGAAAACATAGTCGTAAATTATTTGACATCCTTTCCATTGAGAGGTGGAGTCTATGTGTTTCCTCTCTTTGAAATGGGACCGACTTATCACTGCTTCATCCAGGTACTCTTGAGGAGGGAGTGATGCCCGGTGGCTTACAGCACCTGCCTTGGTCCTTAGGATGCTTGGTCTCTCATGGTCTTTCTTGGGAAGCTTCCTCAGAACCCAGTGCCATATAGGGATAAGCCCACGCTGCATGCAGAGGCCACATGTAGGTGCTCTGGGCAACAGTCCCAGCTGAACCCAGCCTGCCAGCTCTCCCACCCCAGGGCCAGGCTCCTATTCAGGTCACCTACAGCCATGGAAGTCCTTGGCAGTGCAGCAACAAGCCATCCCCACTGTTCTCTGCCCAAAGTCCTGACTCATGGAATCTGTGAGCATAATAATATGGCTGGCTGTTGTTTTATGTCACTAAGTTTTGAGATGGTTTGTTATATAGCAAAAGATACCTGCAACATCTCACCTGTGATTGTGTGATTTTGGACAAAATAGTTATCCTGTTCAAAGAGCCCCTTCCATGTAATAGTGACCTTTTTTTAAAAATCCTGCTTCACATGATGCTGTCAAGACTCAATGAGACAGAGAATGTGGATCACTTGTCACAGTGCACAGCACGGAGCCAGCCCCTACAAGTGTAAGTTTCCAAGCACAGTAAGAACAGGACTTCAATTTGTCCTGAAAAGTGTTCCACATTTTCCATCTTGTCAGACATGCTCCCTCGCATCCTCCTGGGGCTCAGACGGTACAGGTTAGACTTTCTAAGCCCACTTCCTCTCAGCTTCGTTGCAGCTGACTGCCTGGCGGGATAAGAGGCAGCCACAGCAGAATGGACTTTTTTCATGTCTGACACCCCCCGCCCTCAGGACAGTCTGATCTTACCAACTATTGGCTGGGGCGGGGGGTTTCCAAGCGGTGGCCTTTGCCAAAGCCTGCCTGGCCCCCACCGTGACTCACTACAGAGTAGACACCCACATTCATTATTATCACCAAGTAGGGGGGCTCTGGGGCCTCCCGGGTCAGCACTTGTCTCTTCATTGAATTCTGCATGAGCCACACGATCAAAGTTCAAGTCTGACAAGCTCATATGTACACAGAAAGGCAGGGAGCTAAGGAAATAATTGTCTCTGTGAGTCTCTTCCTTCTGAGGTCCAGCATGAGGACAGTCCTTTCAAGATGAGAGGAGGTCCCAAGCATCCAAGGAGGTGATAATTAACTTCCTGCCCCCACAGGTCTGTGCCCACCAGAGGACAGAGGGAAAGGGCAGCTACCTCTTCCTACGTGACCAGATGGAACCCGCCGCACACGCTCTAAGAAAACAAAACCCACAGTTGATTAATGCAGTGCAAACGCTCCCCACACACAAGTCACTTACAAAAATGCAAACTTTTCTTAGTCCGACTTACAACTAAATCAGAGAAACTCTTTCTCCAAGACAAAAAAAAATTTAACCAAGATTATTAATACAGCAGTCTCATAAATACACAGCATCTATAAGAATATCATAAATATCTATGGGCAATTATTCCCATTTTGGAATCTGAGAAGATGGAGATTCCTGAAAGACAGAGGGTCACATGTCAAAATCATCACAATTCAGATCAGAAAGGTCATAAAAGCTTATCTGGTTCCCTTCAAATCATTCTTATTACAGATAAGGAAGTGAAACTCTGGCTTGCAAGACATAACCAAACCTCCAAATATACAGAAATAATATTCTAGAGAAGCTTCTTTCCATGGTCATATCCTTGACCATGCCTGGCTTTGGAATGACCGTAGAAGCTGCTGCCAAATAGCCACAAATGTAGAGCTGTGTAGACGGATCCATTCAACGGTGTATTTCCTTGAGTAGCAGCTGCATTATGAGCACTGGAACAATCTTCACCCAGACTGCTGAGACCCTTCCTTAGTGGATCTGGTGGTCTCTTGCAGACAACAACAAAGATAAGTGCAGATAATCAGGGCTCTGATGACCATAAAAAGGATGATGCTGGCCGGGCGCGGTGGCTCACGCCTGTAATCCTAGCTCTCTGGGAG
>VBSM01003211.1:5393575-5419913 GCA_008086735.1 Cheirogaleus medius
CTATGTAATTGCTACATTACCCACATAGTAACACAATTATATTAACAAGAGCATTTATAACTGTTATACAAAACACGTCATGCCGTGTCTAACACAATGACCTTCTCCAGGCATCATCACAGACTTTATACACAAGAGAAAATGGAAACTCAAACAGACAGAAGTAACTTACCGCACAGCCAGCAGGGAGTAGTAGCAAGTTTTGAATCCACATTGCATTTAAATCAAAACCACACTGTATCAAATAGCTATGGCTTTCCCCTAGCTAAAATTGTCTAATTCCCTTTAAATTTGCTCAGTGGGATTAGTTTTTTCATCTGACCCTCAGATAAATTATCTAGACTGGTTATTTCTGGTTATTATAAAGTCCTCGAGTCATTTGAAGTCACAAAGCTCAGTCTTGATTGAGAAATGAGAAGGTCCAGCACTATGTAATAATCAACACTAGAATCTTAATTTGAAAATAAGACTTATCCTCTTCCTTGCTATGGTTTCCTGCTGGTACAAAGCCTCTCTCTTCTCCCTCTTTTCTTGCCTCAGTTGCAAGCTGTTTCTTTTCATTTCTTTTAATTTTTTAATATGGAAATTTCCCAGTATATTCGAATGTAAAGAGAATAGTATGTAAACTAAATATAAAATCCTAAGCCCATCAACCACTGAATGGACCCCCCTTTATGGCCAAGGGAACCCCAGAGAAACCTGAAAAACTCAGTTCCCAGCCATGACTGGATGGGAAGTCAGACAAACACATTTCATCATACCTCCTCCCTTTTGTGGTTTAGACACAACAACTGACCAGCGTTAATATTAAAATAGAGATGATTATAATACCTGCGGGAGGCCCAGGTATTAATTTTTAAAAAAAATAAAAAATAGGCCGGGCACAGAGGCTCACGCCTGTACTCTGGGAGGCCCAGGCTGGCGGATGGCTCAAGGTAAGGAGTTCGAAACCAGCCTGAGCAAGAGCGAGACCCTGTCTCTACTAAAAATAGAAAGAAATTAATTGGACAACTAAAAATATATAGAAAAAATTAGTCGGGCATAGTGGCACATGCCTGTAATCCCAGCTACTGGGGAGGCTGAGGCAGAAGGATTGCTTGAGCCCAGGAGTTTGAGGTTGCTGTGAGCTAGGCTGACACCACAGCACTCTAGCCCGGGCAACAGAGCGACACTCTGTCTCAAAAAAAATAAAATAAAATAAAAATAAAAAATAAAATAGAGATCATAAGACTGGCAGAACAGACTCTGTGGCAGTAAGATACTAAATTATAAACAAGACCTAAAGCCATGCCGGGCAAGGGTTAAGTCACACACTCCTACATTTAAAGAATAAACTATGTTCTAACAGCCACAAGGTTTTGCTTTTTCTCTAGCAATTAAGCGCTGGCTCAAGATAAGCAATGTTAAAACAACTGGCAGCACACCACCGCCAGACCTGACCCCATTTCCTGTTCCACAACCATTACGACAGCTCTGATTGGACAAGAGACTGACGTCAGTAACTTTCTCCCGCTAGGAGACACCAACCGTGGGCTGGTTCCGGGTGGTTTACAGAGGCTGCGCCCCTGAGTGCCTTTGTGTCGCGAGAAGAGCTTTTGACATATGGGGCCTAATTGTAATACATTTAAATGTTAATTCTCCACCCTAAATACATGGATCGTATGTAGCATGCATGTTTATTCCATACACATACATTAGGAATAATGAATATTCATAGCTCCTCCTGTAACCTGTTGGATACGTATAGTTGGCCAAATAG
This sequence comes from Cheirogaleus medius, assembly GCA_008086735.1. Taxonomy (NCBI): domain Eukaryota; kingdom Metazoa; phylum Chordata; class Mammalia; order Primates; family Cheirogaleidae; genus Cheirogaleus; species Cheirogaleus medius. The sequence continues at coordinate 5,395,335 of VBSM01003211.1, forward strand.
TTCAGCTTAAATTCCTGTCTTATCCCTCCCTCCCTCCAAGTGCCTGACTCTGGGCTCTGCCGGAGACTGTGCTTCCCAGCCTGTCAGCATGGCCACCTTGCAGGCTGTAACCCTTTATAAGAAATTTAGTCTCCTCTCCAGATTTATAGATCTCATGATTTTTAAGTTAGCAAGCATATTAATAATAAACCCATCACTCACCTTCAACAATCATCACCTCACCGACTCATGGCCTATCTTGTTGCAACCATGCCTCATCCATCATTATCTGGCTGGCGTTTCTGTTCCCTCCAGTGCTGGACCATGGAGAGTTCCTCTCGCCAGGGAACGGTGTGGAAAGCACCACGCACAGACGATGAAGCAGGGCCCTGCTCATGCTCTAGTGGAGAGACTGGGGAGAAAACAACAACAAGCAAATGTGGCCTCAGGTCTCACATCAGAATAGTGACTCTGAAACATGAGGAAGGCCCCAAAAGTAAAATGGAAAGAGGTTACGTGTCCTTGGGAAAATCATGTCATCTTTCTCATCCTTATTTGCCTTATGTTGCAAGTTCAAACTACCACACAACCTTCTTCAGGAGGAGTTGAGGACTCGGTGATATGCAAAAGGAAACATATTGTAAACGCGAAGTATAATAAAATGAAAGGGACTGGGTAATATTTGAACAAAGGATAGGTTCATACTATATAGTTATTTTATCTTAAGGGTTATGCTTATTATATACGTACATATACTTGTTGTATTATACAGAAAATTAATGACAAACCATGACTTCGGAATACACCCAGGATTCCACCTGTCTCCAGTACTGCTCCGAAATCCTGGACACCGGGATCCAAGTCTCTGTCCACACCGCCTCATGTCCTGCTCCTACCACGGCAAAGGGCAGCCTTTTCTCACTAGGTGATTTTTTTTAATTGTGGTAAAAGAGTAGATGATTCTTTTTCGTGTTTTTTAAAAATTTTTATTGAGGCATAATTGGCAAATACAAATTATATATATTTAGATGTAAAACTTGATGTTTTGGGGTTTTTTTATTTCAGTATATCATGGGGGTACAAATGTTTAGGTTACGTATGTTGCCCTTGCCCCTCTTCCCCCCTTGAGCCAGAGCTTCAAGCGTGTCCATCCCCCAGATGGTACGCATCACACTCATTATGTATGTATATACCCATCCCCCCTGCCCCCTCCCATCTGTCCGACACCTGATAAATGTTATTCCTATATGTCCACTTAGGTGTTGGTCAGTGAAACCAAAAACTTGAAGTTTTGATATACATATCCATTGTGAAATGATCACCACAATCAAACTAATTAACATGTCTATCCCCTCATATAGTTACCGTGTGTGTGTGTGTGTGTGTGTGTGTGTCTTGAAAACACTTAACATCTACCCTCTTGGCAAATTTCAAGTACACAATACAGTCTGTTAACTATAGTCACCATTAGACCTCCAACATTTATTTACCTTGCGTTACTGAAAGTTTGTACCCTTTGACCAACAACATCTTCCCATTTTCCTGATCCCCAACCCCTGGCAACCACCTACTTCCTGATTCTACAAGTTTGACTATATTAGAGCCTATACACAATTGAGATTATGCAGTATTTGTCTTTCTGTGCATGGCTTGTTTCACTTGGCATAATGCCCTCCAGGTTCATCCAGGTTGTTGCAAATGGCAAGATTTCCTTCCTTTTTAAGGTTAACTCAGGTTTCTAATACAGTAGCGCTGGGATGAACCAAGAGATCTCAGTCAACAGGCTTAGTGTGTCAGAAATAACTCCATCCAAGCTGGAACTTTTATTCTTTGCCTAGATGTATAGATATTGGCCTTCATCTTTCTTGTTCAAGCATCCTAAACGAACTGGCTCCTATGTAAAAAGAATGCTATTCTTGTTACATGTGTCTATGCTGGGAAATTTCCATATTCAAAAACTAAAAGAAACGAAAGAAACAGCAGCTGACAAGAGGGAAATGGCTTCCCAGAAGGAGCTACCTTCTCGCCCCACAAGAATCCCACAACCGCAGAGATCCAATGCCCGCCTCTGAGCTCATTTATTCCCCTTGTTGCCTCTTCATGAAAGTCAAAGTGGTCAGAAGCTGAGAGTGTGTGGATAGCACTATTGATTTTTCCTTCCGTGGAGGGACCAGGCTGCCAAATTGTAGGGCTACAGAACAGTCTAAATGGCCTGGTCGGGGTCCCCCCAACCCCACACGACACTTCGCCATCCTGTCTCCCACACTGCTGCTCGGCAGCCCCCATTTCTGTCTCCTCTGTTGTGGACCTTCCCTTCCAGACCTGGGAAGCCACCACAGCCCAGTGGTCGGTTTCTGCTGTTATTATTTTTAGGCCTGATGCTGTTCCCAAAAACAAAATAAAAGCAAATAAAACTCGGACGGCTGCAGTTGATCTCCAGGCATTTCAGAATGTTGCTACAGCAACCAACAGGAGCTTGACAGTCAGTGTCTTTCCTTCCTCCCCGCATCCTCCTCCTCCTCTTGCTCAGGCCGAAGACCAGGATCATTCTGATGGCATCAGCACCAGCTCCTGCTGTGGGGCTTCTGCCCACAGTCTCGGAGCAGGGAGCTGCCCAGGGGCTGGCGCCAGGCAGCCAGCTCTGTGCACATGGCCCAGCCCCTCTCCCTCAGCCCGCCTGGGTTCTAAGATGACAGATAAAGGGAGACCAGGCAAGGAAGTGGTCACTGTTACACTCTTGAAAACACAAGGAGAAGAAAAGGAAAGTGACCTACAAAATTTTTAAAAAGAAAGTTTTATAACCTGGACTTTTCCTACCTCCTTCTGGAGGTCTTAGGAGACTCCCCAGCAGCCTTTGCAGTGAAATCTGAGAAATTTGATTTTGGTGGCCCTGTCCCCTTCCCCTCCAGGCTCCTCAGAGACTGGTGTACCCAACACACTCCATCCCACCAGGGACCCGTCTTCCTGCTCAGTCTGTGCTATCATTTTCTTTCCCCATTAAGGATCCCGGAAAGAACTGAATTAAAATATGCATGCTGAGTTATGGGTGACAAATAGTAATGTATGGACTGGGGGTGGGAAGACTTAAGTTCCATTCAGTTCAGCTCTGGGTCCTTAGGTGACTGAGCGGGGCCCCCAGTCCCTGCTGCAGCCTGTGGGCTACTAACAATGCCAATAATGAGAACAGGGCACATAAGAGCCAGCACCTGTGGGTTCGAGCCGGGGGTGGCACAAAGGCAGAGTGAAAACACACATGTGTGAGTGCGAGATGGTTAAATGGCAAAATCCTCAGCGGCTACTGGTGTGCATGGTTGATGGTGCAACAGAGGGAATAACTATTTGGGAAATGACTTCTAGGTAGCAAGTTCAGAGCTGTTCTATTTCCACCTGAAGCAGAGCAGTCTATAAAACCCTTCACACGCCAGCAGCTCAGAGCGAGGACGGTGTTTGGAGCAGGCAGCTGCTGCGGCCATTCATTGCTGAGCGTATTCTGAGGGAAAGGCTCCTCGGTGGCCTGGATCTTTGCAGCAAAAAATAGCCACAGAAGTAGCTGGGCCTGCAGAAATACAGTTGATGAAAAAAAAAAAACAGCAGTGGGGACCCAGTGGCAGCCCAGTGCTGGCTCACAACCAAGTTCTCATCAGCCCTCTCAATCAGCCTCAGATCCCTGTAGTCCCAGGGTAAATCCTTCTCCCTGCATGTTTTGGCCTCCTGTCTGCCTCCCTCCCTCCCCCACTCTTTTGAGGCTAAGACCTTTGGAAATAAAACCATGGAGACCTGCTGGCTATTTCCACTTTCAGTTCTTCCTCTTCTTTGGAGATCAGAGCCCAAGCACTGGCTACGGATGGACAAAGGAGGGAAAAGAAACTGGGTCACCCTGCAGAAGACCCTTCCATGCGTCAGGAGGCCTGGATCCTCCCCCGTGTTCTGCCACTAATCACACTCCAAGCCTAGGTCAACCCCTTCCTTCCCTGATTTCCGAGTTTGCTGGCTCATACCCCACAGGGGCAGAAGACTGAGAGAGAGTTCACAGTTCCTTCCCAAATACATATGTCCTTAAGGCCAGAAATTATGTGGTTTGGGAATCAATGCAAATTTAAGCATGCTTAATGATAAAAGGTAATGTTTATTGAATAGTTCTAAGTATTATAAGTATAAATAGTTATAACTATTCCAAATGTATGCATTGCTCAGTTAATCCTCACAGCATCTTGTAAGGGAGGCACTATTTTTGTTCTCAGTTTAGAAAGAAGGAAGTTGAAACACAGAGAAGGCAAGTAACTTGCTGAAGGTCACACAGCTTGGAATTGGTGGAGTCACAACCCAAATTGGGGCAGTGCAGATACAGGGCTCCTCGCTCCCCACCACAGACCTCTGCCTTGTCCAGAGACACACTCCAGATGCAGTGGCAATGCGACAATAATGCAGAGGTCAGCACGTGCCTTCCTTCCCAGCCCCAAGGGGCTGCCCACTCCTCAGGTCCCTTGGTGGCTACAGAGCAGAGCAGAGCACCATGGCTGGGGCCCAGCCGGGCACATGGTCACAGACATGCTGGGTGTGAAATTGATAAAATACTTCCAAGTTGGCTAATGAAAAGCCACTGCCCCAAGCCACCAATCCACCCTCCTCCTGGCCTGGCTGCCCAACCCCCTCCCGGAGAAGGGCTCCTCCAACTCCCCAACTCGATCCAGACTTTAAAGGGATGACCCCTGGCCCAGCAAGGGGCCTCCAAGAAATGCCTGCCAATCTGGCTGGTGGGGCCCAGAGAAGCTGCTGCGGTTTGTTCCATCAGCCCTGCACCTGGTCTGCGGCTCTTCCCAAGTCAGGTGTCAGGGGTGACAAAAGAGAGTGGAGCACCCAGTGGCCTCCCAAGTGCCCAGCTGAACCTTCTTCCCTGCCCTGGCCAGCTTTGGCCTCTGGTTCCTGGTTTTCCCAGCCGGGATGGTCAGCTGTGCTCCTGGGTGGCATGGCCCGGCCAGCCCTTCTCTTGCAGCTGGACCCAATTCCTATTTCCCATGAGTGGCCCCAGACGGGGTCCCAGTCTGCCACTGGCACCTCCAGCTAGCAGCCACAGCACTCACACCATTTTCCTTCCTCTCCTTCTCATAATCAGCCTTTCAGAGTTGCCCCAAGCTTGAGGGTTGGTGGCTTGGCTACCAGGTTCTCTCTGGAAGGGGGTTGGGCCCCCCTGTGGCCCTTGATTAGTGCCCTCCAGCCATCAGTATGAGCTGTCCCACTCCCCACTCCCTGCTAGAAGCTCTTTTCCCCCATTTAAATCCAATTCGCATTATTGGGAACCTACTGCATGCCAGGCCTTAGCGTTACGTGACCTAGTTGAGAAAATCGCCCTGTGCTCAGCTGACGGTAGTAACGGCCGTTTAGCTATAATAACTGTGCATCAGATACTGTGCCTAAGTGCTTTATATCTATGAATTTAATCCTCATAGTAAACTCATGAGATAAGAATAATTACCATCTTCGTTTTACTGAAGAGGCCTCTGAGGCACAGAGAGGTTAAGAAACTCGCCCAGGTCACGCAGCAAGTCAAGGAAGTGTCTGGACTGAAACCCAGCATCTGTGCCCTCCAGGGCCATGCTATGGCCGACTGCTGCAGGACGAGGGGGTGAGTGCCAGGACAGGGAAGACCTGAAGTTCTCCTTGGCTGCTCAGACACGGTCCAAACGGGCGTACTCAGGGAAATGCTTATGACTGATTGGTTCAGCCCGAGACTCCCCACATCTCAGGACGGACAGCTTCGGGGCAAATGAAATCGGCCAGTTGCTGAGGGAGGGACCGAGATTTTCAGGGAGAATGTTCCTTTTGTTCCTTTCTTAGCTGCTGGGGGGCCTCCTCGGGAGGAGGGGAGGGGCGGAGCCTCCGCCTGGCCTGGCGCCTTGTCCCCTGGCCACCCCGCCAGCAAGCCCGGCCCGCGCAGAGGCTTCCTCCTCTCCAGCAAGTGCGCGTGTAGAGCCCAGCTTTTCCAGAGGAGGACAAATACCCCCGTTCTCAGGCCCCAGGAGAGAAGGTGCCACGCGGACGGGAGCCCCCGCAGTGCAGCGGCCCCTACTGGGGACCTGCGATTGGGAGGACCCAGCGCGCGGACGTTTTTCCCAGCCAGAGCCCGCTGTCCTCAGATAATCAGCTGCATGGCGCCACCTGCTGGACAGACGGAAAGTCTCCTCTGTGGCCGCGGCACTAGCAACCCCGCTTCCTGTCGGTGGCCACTTCCCCTGGCCCTCTGCCAGCTCCTCCACCCCAACCCTGGCTGGGGGGAGGAGGAACTCTTCGCCTTCCACGGAAAGCGTGTGCCGTGGGCCCTGGTCTCCGCATCTGGTCTTTCACAGGCTCTATCAGTAGCAGGATTGTTCATTTATTTCTCTGCACTACTTTTCTTCTTTCTGACTGCCAGGGCTCTGGCCCCCTGCCGGGCCACCCTCATGCCACTCCTTGGTCAGGGATGCTAAGTCTTTAAACTCTTTGGGCCTCTCTTTCCTCATCTAGAGGACGAGGCAGGGCTGCTGCAGGCAGTCAGCGAGGTGGCCGGAGCGTGGTTATTGCACACCTGCCTCAAGGAGCCAGATGCTGGGCTGCAGATACCCTCGGCCCCCAGATATTACTAGGGCATGCCACTTCCTCTGTAGATTGCATACAGAAGAACAGAGCCCTTTTGGGATGAGGACCCAGAGCACTTCTGTAACCCTCCTACCTATGGGATTCCCAAGGTGCAAGACTCGAATCAAAGCCCCAGCAAAATAATAAATTACTACATGACGTTAACTCTCAGAGCCTTAACTGAGACTCCAAGATCTATTCTATTTCACTTAATAAACGCTATTTTTCTTCCTTTTCTCTTTCGCTCTTTGTGCGCTATGAGCCTGTTCTTTCTCATCTGTTATGGGCTGAATTGTGCTCCCCCTCAAAAAAATTCATGTGTTTCATATGTTTTGACCCCCAAGTACATCAGAATGTGACTATATTTAGTGACAGACCCTTTAAAGAGGTATTTATATTAAAATGAGGCCATTACGATGGACCCTGAGCCAATCTGACTGGTGTCCTTATAAGAAGAGGCGATTTGAACACACAAGCAGATGATCACGTGAGGACCCAGCAAGAAGGCAGCCGTCTCCAAGCCAGGGAGAGAGGCCTCGGGAGAAACCAAACCTTATAAATTTCTGTTGTTTAATCCACCTAGTCTGTGGCATTTTGTGATGGCAGCTCTAGTACAATGAAGGCAGCCGCTGCTCAATGAAACAAGACTTTAGTTACGTGGAGGTCAGACAGGAGGCAAGACTTGGGCTGGACCTGGACTTGCACTCCCAGCAGGGCACAGCCTGGCAGGAACGGACACGCCAGGCTTCGTGCCACAGTTCCAGGCACAGAGCAAGGCATCGGACCCAGTGGAATCGCAGTATCTGCAGGCAGGTCAGTCTGGCAGGAGCTGCCTGAGGCCCCAGCACCACCCCTGCCTGGATGTCTACTTCTCCCCTTCCTTCCTAGAGGGTCACCAACTCCTCCCTGCAAAGAAAACGAGCCATAAACCACAGTGCAGGGGTCACAGAAGAGCCGGGTCACGTCTCTGCAGGGATCTAAAGAGAGGCTGGAGTTTATGACTGTGTGAGATGTTTACAACAGAAACATTTGTTTCTCAAACTGCTCTGGGGCTGCTGAAGTGAATTTCCTCTAAAGCTGAAAAGTGCCCATCCATCTGCTTGATGGCAACTTCCCCCGAGGCAAAGAGAGCGGAGACTGGGCAGCTGGAGTGGGCTCTGGCTGGGGAGGGAGGGTGACAAATCAAGCCACAACTGGGGAAGGTGCTGCCGATGCTCCTCCACAGGTGAAGTGGCCGTGTTTCCGTGTTTCTGAACCGAAATACAGTAAACAAAAAAGAAGGAAAAAAGAGAAGAAAAAAAGGAAAAAATTAGTTCTGAAATGTGAATTTATTTATATGAAAAGCTTTCCAAAGATTTACAAAATCAATCATACTTATACATTCAAAACATTTTATATTAAAAAACAGTATCATTTCATTAAAACATACCAAAATCATTTAAAAATACATATTTAAATCAAGAGTACCCGGTCTCAGGCTGAACCTCGACTGGATCCAGACCTGTTCTGAAAAGATGGTAAACAGAGGAACAGGGGCTCCAGCTCAGCAAACAGGGACTGGGCAGAGACAGTGACCCGGGAGGAGTGACCACACAGGCAGGGAGGAACCTCCCCTCAGGCCAGTCCCAGGAACTTCCCATTCCTAAAGGGAACAAAAATCAAATCAGATAAGCAGCCTTTCCCTTAAAAAAATGCTGAAGACTCTGGGTGGGCAGCGCCTAGGAGGCAAGTTAGACCCAAAGTGCTAATGGATTTGTCATCTGTGGACTTCTTTTACCTCCTCACAGGTACTCAGGGACACCCCAAACTGAAACAAGGCCCCTAAGAGAAAGATACTGACCTGGGTAAAAGACGGCAGTTCTGCAGGGTGTTTTACCAAAGCAGGTGCTTTGATTTTGCTCCCCAGATGTGTTTAGGGCTAAGGCTGCGGGAAGGAAGGAAGGGAGTGGCTGATGGGTGACAGGGAGAGCAGGAGGGAGCAAAGTCCTTGCAGTGCGAAGGAGAAGAAAGACTAGCAAGCAAAGGATCAGGGTGCCAATGGAAAGGGCCCAGGCACAAGTTGTCCTGGAGGGTCACTTCCTCACCAACAGCCTCAGATCCTTGTAAACCCATGTGAACCAATGGTGAGGACTTGGATACTATTGGCGGAGATAGGACCATGAAGAGAAAACCTGGTCCCTGACCAGCCAGTGTGAACTGTCCGTACGATGCAGGGCAATGATGGGCCCAGCCCCAGGGTTACAGTGCCACATAAGCTTGGCAGCCCAAAGCAGAGCAGAGCATCCGTCCCATCTTGCCACAGCGCGCTGCAGTGCTGGCTGCATCGCGGGGTCCTTGGGCACTCGGTGCGCTCTCTGACAGAAGTCTACAGCCCCCAGGAAGAGATGCTGGTCAGATTGAGAGCTGGAAAAAGCAGAGAAGCAGGAGGCTCTGGCAGAGGCAGCCACATAGCAGTAAAAGGCCGGAAGCAGAGCTGCTTGTGAGCACTTGGGAGGGATACCTTGGACCTCCGGGGAGTGCCTGGAGGGAGGCCCAGGCCCTGCATGAGCAGTGCAGATGGCTCCCGGCAGTGTAACCCCACTTGTGCCTCCAACTAGACTGGCAAGGACTGAGCACCCCGGGAATCACGCTGGTCCAAGACATGGTTGAAAACGCAGCTTCCCATTTGGGAAAACCCATCTGCCAGGGTGATGACAGATCTGACGGTAGGGGGAACGATGACAGGCACATCACGAACTATGCAAATGAAAAAGTAATGTGCAATATTTTAATTCCAGGAAAATGAAAAGGTATACAAGAAAGAAAATGCAATCATAGCACCGACTCGACCTGCAGTGAACAGTGTTTTTAATTAAATCGAGAGGGCCTGGGTAGACGAGAAGACGAAAAGGAGGAGGAGGGCGGGAGGTAGGAGAGCTGAGTCCACATCCCCCTGACAAGAAGTCAGCAGATAACTGCCGGAAACTAGGAAGTGGAGAAGCAGCAGCCAAAACTTGTAATTCAGGAAAATAAAGATAAATGGTAGAAGAAATAGCTAAAGGGAGGTTGTGTCAGGGAGCAGCACTGGGTTGGGTGGGGAGGAGGGCGGAATGGGCCTGCTGGGGCTTCCTGCAGTCTCTGGGAGATCTTGGACCTGGGAACTCCCCACTCTGGGTCTCAGTTTCCCTGCTTGTATTATGATGGTGCTAAGCGACCTCTAGAGGCTGTCCCGCTCTGCGGTTGTGGGGTCCCAGGCATTATGTGCACTGTGGGTACTAAGCGTGATAATAAATACATCCTTCATGATCATAGTAACCAGATTGTCACACAGAACCCGGCCAGACCAGCCCAGACCCCCACAGGCATGTGGCTTACCCAGAGCAGCCTGGGCCCTTCCCTCATTCGGCCAAAGGAAACTCGCCCTGCCTCCCTCCACCCCACTGCTCCCATGCTGATGGCCTGGCCGCAAGCAGGCAACTCTGAGAGGGCGTCTTGTTCCCGCTGGAGTCATGCTGCTCCTTACTGCAGGTGCTGACAGTCGTCCCAGCAAGAGGCAGCTTCATCTCTCAGCCCATCTTCCATCTCACGATGACACTCCGTCTGGTGCACAGGACATAAATATACATGCATGAGTGAATGCATGCAATCAGACCCAATTAGCTTTCTGTGCATGCGTGTCTTTCCTGTACACCAGAACTGAAGAGCCTCAGGCAATGAAGAGGTAGACATGAAGCAAGTGGAAATCGATGTGCACCTTTCACTCAGAGAGTGAGGAGAGGATGGTGACCGAGACCTTGAATTCCTGGTAAAGGCTTCCTCTCAAGGCAGAACTGTTGTAGGGAAATGAGGAGGGAGTCCCTGTAGAAAGCAACTTGAGTGACTGTCAGGACATCTTCCAGGTCAAGTACCCGGCAAGGCCACGCATGTCACCACGTGGCCAATGGCCCTTTCAGTCGCATGCTTGTAAGGCAGGTCTGAGGGGAAATGCTCCCGGAGAGGCTGCTTATCTTCAAGACTGAAGCTCCCAGAAGGAAAGAGAAATAGCACAACATGTCTAGCACCTGCTCTATGTCACCAACTTCTTAATATATTATCTCACTGAATCCTACCGATGACCTAATGACATAGGAATCATTGCCCTGTTTAACAAATGAGGAAACTGGAGCTCTAGAAGCCAATATATCTTCCCTTGGTTTCCGTAGCTGGTGAGTGTCCAAGCTGGGATTCAACGCACAGACCAGACTGTGGCAAGACACACTCTTCTTCCTTATCTGCGGCTATGAAAGAAACGCACTTCACACAATCCCATGTTGGTGGCCGTCAGGAGCTGGCTAACGAGGGACATGTGGTGTCAGAGCCCAGGAGGGAACTCACCTTGCCTGTCTTCTTTGTGCCTAGCTCCAGGGAAGACTCAGCCCATTTTTCAGGCTTGGAGTGGGTGGGAGGTCACAATAATTTGTTGGTCAAAGGGGGACCATGTTGAGAGGGGAACTCATACAACTGTATTCCTTTTACAAATAGGGCACCTCATCACATCGTATTAATTCTGCGTTCCCTACCAAATGCATCTCTTTTTCTCCTTCTTCCATTTCTGTGCATTTTAAATGCATTTAAAAGTGATTGTTTAACAATTTCTGTGGTTTTCTGGTATTTGTTTGGGGGTATTTTTTTAATTTTGTTTTTGTTTGACAGTGTTGAATCATCAAAATATTGCAAAGCATTTTTTCTGGCTCACTAATTGATACACTCCTGCCTAATTGCCTGCTGTTTCATCTCTTCTTTGTTAAAATGACACAAGGTTTTCGGTTCTGCTGCTTCCAAAAAGCAAACGGTGCTGCTTGACTACCCCTCCATCTGCGCGTCCATCAGGATGACAGCACACGCCACAAATCCCACAGATCACTGGTCCTGGGCAGAGGGTGGGGAGGAGGCTGGGCAGGATGGCAGGGGCAGAGAACACTGTCCTGCTGAGAGAGCTCCATGCATTCCTGAAGCTCCTTCCCCAGCACCCCTCCCTGACATCAGCTGCTGGATCCATTGACATCCACAGCAAGGCATGGGTGCCTGTTTTCTGAATTGCCAAAGGATTTCTGGAGCTGGTAGAAACTAGGAGCCCCTGCCTTTGTCATAGAAACTCCACATGTACCCAATTTATCCAGCCAGAAACTACAGCCTTAAACCAACTGGCCTCACCCATGCCCAGACCTGTACTCCACTAGACCTGGAGAGGTCGAGGGCCCCACTCAGCACTCAGCGTGTGGACTGTCCCCACCCAGCATCCTGCATTTTGACCTCTAGCTCTGACCCTGCCTCTGGTCCCATCTGCTCACCTTGGATCATGGGACTGACACTGTTCTTGCAGCCCACACAGGGTGCGGTGTGCATGCTGGCCTCTGCCCCAGGGCAATCCTGTCTGGCCCTAACCCCAGGCTTGTCCAGGAGGCCCAGGTTTACCCAGGTTGCAGGATAGGAAATCAAATCCCAGTAGCCTTTGGCAACATTAGAACTTCAAAAGGCTGAAAACCAAACTAGGTCAAAACTTACCTGCCTGGCTCCCTGCCTTCCAGCTTCCCACCCCCACTGCTGAAGCCAAGGGCCCTGCCTCTAAGTTCAGGGAACTTCCCTGACATCGTGTTCCCCTAGTAGACAGGGTCAGAGGAGGGGAACGTGTACCCAGCAGTCTGTGTGCCTGCGATGGAATGATTACCTCTTGAAATCATTCCTAATTAGTCAGAGTCCTTGGCTGCACATTATAGAAGATCATGTATTAGCAGGCAACATATACAAGGTGTTTGTTATTATATAAGAACACAGAGTGTCTCATGAAAACTGGTGAGACTTTTCCCTCTTGCATCTCTGCCTCTCCCTAAACACCCATTCATTCTTCTTTATTTGCAGAGCACTTTATTGAATTCTCTAGAGTCTTAAGTTCATGGTTTTATTTACTTTTTTTAATTATAGCAGTATATTTATTATGACACAAAATTGTAAAAAATACAAACATCCATCAATAGGATAAATAGCAGTATAGTCTTAAAATGGAATAGTAGACAAAATAAAAATACACTACTGCCACATGCAATAAGGACGATTGGTTTCTCCAATTTGCTGGAGGTTAAGTAGTATCTCCTGTGGTGCTTGTTAAAGAAACAGATTTCTGGGCCCCACCTAGATGCACTGGTTTGGAATTTCTGGGGAAGAGTCCTGATATTCCAGTGATTCTTGTCATTGGGGACATTTGAAACACTTTGCAGAGGCAATTGGGAGTCATTAAAGGTTTCTGGAGCAGGATCATAACGTAAGTAGAGTCATGCTTCTGAAAGATTCATTAAGTGGTCCTGAGGAAGCCAGACCATGAGCCTCTAGGCATAAAGAGTCTGCCAGAATATCTCCGAGGAGGGATGTATACCTGGGATGTATCTCTAAGACCTCAGTAGAGGGGCAAGAAGTGAGCTGTGGCCATGCCTTCGCATCATGATGCCACCTCCCTCATAGCCAGTTGAGAAGAATAGCAGGGACACGTGATATGCAGGACAACTGGGTCCTCCCTCACCAGGATCCAGAGCTGTGTCTCAGTGACCTTCTGCCTCATCTCCGTCATCGGATCCTGCCCAGCCCCCAATGCCCAGATGAAAGCCCATCCCTTTGCAGATGTCTGGAGCCAGATGCCATCTCATCTTCCTTTGAACACTCATGTCACTTGTCCTAAGCCTCTCTCCTGACACTATTCCCTCTGACCCTACATCAGGGAGGCACACACCTATGTCACCACTAGACTGTAAACTCTGTTAGGAATTCAGACTCCTCCTCACTTTGTTTCTTTCCAACATGCCTTGGACCTGATCAGCCTGAGCATCAAAAAAGTATTTCTCTAACTTCAACTTTATTCATTCTATGGAAATGTTGATCTGCCTAAAGTCCCTTCCAGTCAATTCTCAAAGTGGCCAGGAGGTTTCCCACATGAGCTTTGAGAACAAGCCCTCTCAGCCAAGACATCTGCAATTTCCTCCTGACCTCCAACAGTTGTTCCGGTGACATTTTTCATCGTTACTCACTGGAAAAGTAGGAGCCAAGATCCAATGTCCAGCAAGACCCAGCTGCTGCTATTAGGCACTGAAGCCCAATGCCAAGGGCACTGAAGGTCAACGTCACACCCATCCCTGGTCCCAAAGCTATCAGTGCCTTGTCTTTTCTGTGTCCCACAGAGACACACTCAACACATTCATGCATTAAAAATGCATTACTGAGGGTCTGATTATTGAGGGTGCCAGACTCACTACTGGGTTGCAGGAGACCATAAATATACAGTCCAATTAGACTCATTTTGCTTTAGGGCTCAGGCATTTGGCAAAAGGGGCTGAGTACAGGACAGTACTGGTAATCCCACTTCACCCCTCCCACAGTGGTTCCTTGGCTCAAAGGCAGGCATGTGCACCACGATGCTGTCTTCGTTCATATCTAGAGGGATCCCAGTGTCCTCCACTGAATGAGTGCCAGGGTCCAATTCCACCTCCAGACAGTCCTAACTGCCAGAGAGGACACAGCTAAAGCCACACTAACCAATGCCTGCTGAATAATGAACGAAGGTCTCCCCCATGCAAACCATACAGAGACAAACACACGCCCCACCCTTCTGTACCTTCAGAAGCATCCTCCTACATCACGATAACTAAGAGGGCTTTGGGGCTTTTAAAGGATTTTCAACAATATTGTGAGCTGAAAGCCTTATAGCCTCTGCAAGAGGTACTTAGAGGATACAACTATATTAACCCTCTTTTATGAATAAGGCAAAGAAGATGCAGAGAAGTTCAGAGCTTCTCAGAGCCAGAGGATTGAACATGGTATTTGAACCTGGGTTCTCTCCTGCCAGTTTTTGTACTTTTTCTAATAGAGCCTCTTGTGAAAGGAAATGTCAACTTGACTGAGCACCTACTACGTGTCTTATGTGCTTTATCTCATTTAATCCTTGCAGTGGTCCCATGAGGCGGATGTTACCAGCTCCTGCTATTAATATTTTGTAAGTGAGTTGACTGAGACACAGGGAGGTCAAGTAACTTGCCAAGGTCACCCAGGAAATAAGTGATGCAGGCAGGATTGCAATTCAAGTGTACCTGGCCCATGCCTTTGCCCCTCACCACATTGCCCTGCACATGGAAAATGCCGCATTTTGTGACTGTCTCATGAGAAAACCAGCCCTCCTGTTAGTGGAGCTAAAGCAGTCCTCATAAATGAATTACCTCCCAAATTAATTAAATAATGAGCAGCAAAAGGTGCTTTAATTCCCAGACTTCCAACCAGTCAAGCGGAGCACTATGTGCAGTCATTCCATGCTGTCCCTGTGTCATGTCATACAAATTCCCAGATGAATTTGTTAGATCTTAGAAAGAAATGTTTTAGGTTGGCAAGTACATAGCCTAAACATGGACATCTTGACGCTGCACTGAATGCCCCTCCACGTCATAAAAGCACCTAACATCACCAAAATCTCAGGAGTCCAACTAGAAATCTAAAGGGCTACTGATTAATCACATGTATAAAACCTTAATTAAAACCCAAATGACACCCACTACAACCTAGGACTAATTTTTCTGATAAGCAATGAGACAGACTTTCTCTGATTTTCCTTCCTACAGCCTTATTTCCCTGCTAAGAGAGCGCTTTCTCATAGGAGGAGGATCAAGCAAGAGAGAGTGGCAGGTGAGGCTGGCCTAAGGTCAGGGTGGTGCAGCTTGGCTGTCTGTGGGCAGAACAAGCCAGAACTTCATTGGAGGCAATGGAAACACCTCCTGGCACCAGGCACCGTCTTGCCTTTCTCACATTCCCACCTCTCATTCTTCCCACCTAGGAGTCAATCCCCATGAGTGCCTCCTGGCCAAGTGGGGACAGCACAGCAGAGAGCAGCCCACCTGGATTCTCTCACAGATAACTTCCTCCTGCTGTTCTAAAGGTCAGCCTCGTCAGGTGTCGAACACAGCCCAGTGCTCCCAGCATCTCACAGTGCTCTCCTGCACGAGCTATGGCCATGGTCACCTCCCTCCACATGTCCCCATGTGCTTTCCATAACTCTGGGACTTCTCAGGTTTTGTCCACTGAGATTTCCCTTGCTCTTCCTGTAAAGAATATCCTAGAATCTAGGCAGCCAGGACACACAGTGCACTGAGTCTGCCTTCTAAACTGCTCTGCCATTTCTCCCACCTGCTCTGCTCTGGGCTTTCCTCTAATGCTTGAAACACTTTCCCTAAATCAGCACATGTTTGAAACTGAGCGGCCATGATGTCCCAACAACAGCAGCAGGTAAGTGATAGTTGGTTTCAAGTAGCACTCTATAAAAAATCAAGATAAGATCTGAGTGGTGAGGGAAAGGGTTCTGAAAAGGCAGCAGCATCTTAGTATGTCCAGAATAGAGCTTATTGTCTGCCTTTGCCATCTCCTGCCTCCTGGATGCTCTCTCCTGGTTGATGGCCTCATCATTCATTCAGTCACCCTGAAATCCTGTATCCAATCAGTAGCCAAGTGCTGTCAATTTTGTCTCCTTGATGCCTCAAACATGCCCTCTTCCCTGGAGCCCTTGTCACCTCTCACATAGATGATTGCAGTAGCTTCTAGCCGGTCTGCCTGTCTGTGGTTTCCCCCTGAACACTCCAATTCTCCTTCAACTCTGATGGCTCAGTGATCATTAGAAAATTTAGACTCACCCCTGAAAACACCGTGCTTCCTAGTTCCTGCCCGTCACTTTCAGTCCATCCTTCCCAGAACTGCACATAGACTGTGGGCATTTTGCTGCCTGAACTGGACCAATACAGAGCCACTCCCAGGCACACAGGCAGGCCACACTGTGTCACACCTATGATCCTCAGGGGCTGCTGTTCTCCCACCTAAATGCCCTTCCCAGGCCTACCTAACACATTTCCAATCACCTACCCAGAAAAATCTCTGTACTCTTCAAACTCTTCTTCAGCAGAGGAATTTCAAGATGGCTGACCAGAGACATTGGCTGCCAGATCATCTCAGAAAGAAGGAAAAGTTTTAGATGGGGGGAAAAAACAAAGATCGGGTGTAATTCTGAGGAAAAAGTGCCAGAACCTACCAGAGATTCCATGGGAAGAAGTTGTAGAACAGAACAAGAAAGAGCAAGATATCAACAGAGATCAACCCCCGATAGGCTTGGAGCCTGGCAAAAGGGTAGGTGTATGGTGGGGGGGGTTTCTCCCTCCCTCACATCTCTGGCAGTCAGTAGGCTCCTGAGCTGCTGGAGAGCCTCTCTATCCTCATGAGCCCAAGGGCTGCTGCCACCAGTGAACTGGAAGCTTCTTGAGGACAAAGCACCAGGCTGCCAGCCCCTTGGGGCCCTTCCTATCACCACAGACCCCAGCAGAGACAGTAGACACCATATTGCTTCTCCACCCACTGTGCACCTTTGTCCTCCCCAGGGAGCTTCGGCCACTCAGTTTTTGTCTCGCTCATTCCCACACAAACATTTCCCAACTCCAGCCTAGACTGTGGGAGCCACAGGAGCCAGTGGGTCCTTGGGGATCTGCATGACCCCAGAGCTTGGACATTCTGGGTGGGGTGCTTTCTGCAGAGAGGGACAGAGATGACCAGAATGCCAACTCTCCTCCCCTGAGACTCTTTTCCTCCTCTGCCCCTCCCCCACCCACTTCTGCTGAGAGGGACAATTTAGCCTAGACTCTCAGAAGTGGCAGTTTCCCCTCTATTGGTGCACCCACCACTGAGGCTTACACAGAGAGTGGGGCTCAAATCTTTCCCATTAAAGACCTGCAGCAGATCAAGGGGTGCTTGGTCTGTGAGCTCCCTGCCTGATGGCCCTTCAGGTGCTGCTTGCATGGCTGCTCCAGCAGAGCAGAGCATACCCTGAAGTGGAGGGACATCAAACCAACTAGAGCACTCCACAAGCAACTTGAGACCAGCACGCTTCTCCCTTGCATGGTCAAGCATTGAACTTGGGGGACCTGGGAACAGGCCTGCAAACCAGATCCCATACCCTCAGGACTGGATTGTGTTGCTCAGGAGCATGGAGAGGAGATTTGTGAACTATTCTTGGGAGGTGAGGGAGCCCACATGGGAAGAACTGAGAGGAGAGTGTAGTGTGGGTCTGAGCCACAGCACGCTCATGGAGCACCCCTCCCCCACAGGAAAGCTGCACTCTCAGCCAAGGGCAGGATCCCGGACAAGGAAGCTCCCAGCCCACAGTGCCATTGCAAAGAGGCAATCACCAAGACATATAGTCATCAGACTGGCCAAAGTCGAGGTGAAGGAGGAGCTCCTGGAAGTTATGAGGCAAAATACCAAGTAATGTACAAAGGAAAACCCATCAGGCTAACCCCAGACTTCTAAGTGGAGACCTTACAACTCAGAAAGGATTGGGGCCCTATCTTCAGTGTTCTTAAGCAGAACAACTGCCAGCCTAGAATTTTGTATCCTGCAAAACTAAGTTTCATATATGAATGAGAAATAAAGACTTTTCCAGACAAGCAAACACTGAGGGAATTTGTCATAAACAGACTCACCCTGCAGGAAATATTCAGAACTATATTATACATGAACCAACACAATAGATACCCAACAATGTAAAATAACCCAAAAGCTAAAGCTCTCAGCTCATATAAAACAACAGCACAAGAGAGAAAACAAAGCAATAAGGTATATACAACATGATGAACAGAATAGCATCATACATATCAATTCTGTCACTCAACGTGAACAATCTAAATGCTCCATTCAAGAGACATAGGCTGGCCGAATGGATGAAAAAATGCAGACCAAGTATATTCTATCTCCAGGAAACACATCCAACCCACAAGGACTCATATAAACTCAATGTGAAGGGATAGAAAAAATACATATATTCCACACAAACAGAAAACCAAAAGAGAGCAGGCATAGACATTCTCACATCAGACAAAATTGCCTTCAAATCAACAATGGTAAAGAAAGACAAAGACAGTCATTATATAATGATAAAAAGAGCAATTTAACAAGAAGACAAAAAAATCCTAAATATATATGCACCTAACACAGGACTGCCCAGATTCATAAAGCAAATTCTACCAGATCTAAGCAAAGAGATAAACAGCAGCATCATAATTCCTAGGGACTTCAATGACCCACTGATATAGCTGGACAGATCACTGAAGCAGAAAATAAATAAATAAACAATGGACTTAAATGGAACTCTAGAACAAATGGGCCTAACAGACATCTACAGAACATTCTACCCAAACTACTGAATATACATTCATCTCATCAGTACATGGAACATTCTCCAAGAACTGATCATATCTTAGGCCACAAAACATGGCTCAACAAATTCAAAAAAATCCAAATCATACCATGTATTTTCTCAGACCAAAGTAGAATAAAACTAGAAGTCAATTCCAAGAGAAACACTTCAATCTACACAAAGTCATGGAAATTAAACAACCTGATGCTAAACTATTATTGGGTCAAGAACAAAATTAAGAGGGAAATCAAAAAATTCCCTGATCTGAATGACAAAAAGAACAAAAGCAATCAAAATCTATGGGATTCAGCAAAAGCAGTCCTAAGGGGAAACTTCATGGCCTTAAATGCCTACACCAAAAAGACAGAAAGATCACAAATTTCTTAATGACACATCTCAGGGAACTAGAAAAGAAACAGCAAGCCAAACCCAAAGCCAGCAGAAGAAAAGAAGTAACTAAAGTCAGAGTAGAACTAAACAAAATGGAAAACAAAAAACCAGTACAAAGGATTGAAATAAAAGGTTGGTTCTTTGAAAAAATAAAATTGACAGACCTTTTGCTAAATTAACCAGGAATAGAAGAGAAAGGACCCTTATTCAGAAATGAATAAGATATTATAACTGATACCACTGAAAAAGAAAATATCATTTGTGAATATTATGAAAATCTCTGTGCACATAAACTTAAAAACATTGAAAAAATAGACAATTTCCACAACTTCCCAAGACTCAATCAGGAAGAAATAGAACTCCTGAACAGACCAATAACAGGCAGTGAGATCAAAACAGTAGTAAAAAATCTTCCAACCAAAAAAAGTCCCAGACCAGATTGATTGACAGACAAATTCTACCAGACCTTCAAAGAAGAGCTGGTACCCATACTGCAGAAATTATTTCATAATGTCAAGAAGGAGGGAATCCTCCTCAACTGATTCTATGAAGCCAATATCACCTTGATACCAATGCCATGAAAAGACACAACAAAAAGGGAAAACTACAGACCAATATTCCTTATGAATATAGACACAAAAATCCTCAATAAAATACTAGCAAACCAAATCCAACAGCATATCAAAAAAATAATCTACCATGATCAAGTGGGCTTCATCACAGGGATGCAAAGATGGTTCTACATACATAAATCAATAAATGTGATTCACCATATAAACAGAAGCAAAAACCATATGATCCTCTCAATAGACCATATGATCCTCTCAATAGATGCAGAAAAAGCATTTGACAAAATCTAGCACCCTTTCATGATAAAAACCCTCAACAAACTAGGCACAGAAGGAACATAACTCAAAATTATAAAAAGCCATATATGACAAACCCACAGCCAACATCATACCAAAGGGGGAAAAGTTGAAAGCATTCCCCCCAAAATCTGGAACAAGACAAATATGCCCACTGTCACCACTTTTATTCAACATAGTGCTGGAAGTCCTAGCCAGAGCAATGAGGCAAGAAAAAGAAATAAAAAGTATCCAAATTGGGAAAGAAGAGGTCAAACTATTGCTTTTCACTGATGATATGATCTTGTACCTAGAAAACCCCAAAGACTTCACCAAGAGATTCCTGGAATTGATAAATAAATTCAGCAAAGTCTCAGGTTACAAAATCAATGTACACAGATCCATAGCATTTCTATACATCAATAACATTCAAGCTGAGAAACAAACCAAAGACTCAATATCATTCACAATAGCTACAAAGAAAATAAAATACCTAGGAATATACTTAACCGAGGCGGTAAAAGATCTCTACAAGGATAACTAAGAAATGCTGAGGAAAGAAATTGTGGCTGACACAAAAAAATGGAGAAACATATCATGCTCATCAATCAGTAGAATAAACATTGTTAAAATGTCCATACTACCCAAAGTGACTTATATATTCAACTCAACCTCCAACAAAATATCAATGGCATAGTTCACAGATCTAGAAAAAATAATTCTACACTTCAGTTGGAACCAGAAAAGAGTCCAATAGCCAAAGCAATCCTAAGCAAAAAGAAGAAAGCTGGAGGCATCACATTACCAGACCTCAAACTATACTAAGGCTATAGCAACCAAAACAGTATTGTATTGGCACAAAAATAGAGACACAGACCAATGAAACAGAACACAGATATGAAACCATCTACATACAGCCAACTGATGTTCAACAAAGCAGAGAAAAACATATACTTGGGAAAAGAAGCCCTATTCAGTAAACGGTGCTGGGAAAATTGGATAGCCACAATGTAGAAGAATGAAACAAGACCCCTATCTCTCACCACTCACAAAAATTAATTCAAGATGGATAAAAGACTTAAATGTAAGGCATGAAACCACAAATAAAATGTAGGAAATCTCTTCTAAATATCGGCCTAGGCAAAGAATTTATGACTAAGACCCCAAAGACAATTAATTGCAGCAATAATAAAAATAAATAAATGGGATTTGATTGAATTAAAAGGTTCTGAAGAGCTAAGGAGATAATCAACAAAGCAAATAGACAACCTACATAATGGGAGAAAATATTCACAAGCTATATATCCAATAAAAGGCTAATAATCTACAAAGAAGTCAAACAAATCAGCAAGAAAAAAAAACAAACAACCCCATTAAAAAGTGGGCAAAAGACACGAGCAGAAGCTTTTCAAAAGACGACAGACAAATGGCCCACAAACACATGAAAAAACGTTCAATATCACTAATCATCAGGGAAATGCAAATTAAAACCACAATGAGATATCATCTTACCCCTGTTAGAATGGTTTTTATTAAAAAGTCCAAAAACAATAGATGCTGGCGTGTATACAGAGAGAAAGAAACACTTATACACTGTTGGTGGGACTGCAAACTAGTACAACCACTATGGAAAACAGTATGGAGACTCCTCGAAGAACTAAAAGTAGACCTATCAGTCAATACAGCAATCTCACTACTGACTATCTACTTAAAGGAAAAGAAGTCATTTTATCAAAAAGATACCTGCACTCAAACATTTATCACAGCACAATTCACAATTGCGAAGATGTGGAATCAACCCAAGTGCCCATCAATTCATGAGTGGATTAACAAAAGTGGTATATGTATAACATGGAGTACTAGTCAGCCATCAAAAAGGATGAATTAATGCTTTTTGCAGCAATTTGGATGGACCTGGAGACCATTACCTTAAGTGAAGTATCTCAAGAATGGAAAAACAAATACCACATGTACTCTCTAATAAATTGCAACTAACGGAGGGCACACATGTGAAGAGGGGAATAAAAGTCATTGGAAATCAAGCAGGAAGGAGAAGTGAGGAGAGGTAAAAACCTACCTAATAGGTACAATGAACACTATTCAGGTGATGGGCACACTTACAGCCCTAACTCAAGGATCATAAAAGCTATCCATGTAACAAACACATTTGTACCTCTTTAATATTTTGAAAACAAACTCTTCTTCACATCCAACCTGATATATAAACACTAACATTTCAATCCTCCCTGTAACACTAAGAATCCTTCCTCTGTATGTTGCATAGACTTCAGCAAACCTACTTACTTAATATCCAGCCTCAGGGAACTGCTCAAGGGCACAGGCCTTGCTTTCTTTATCACGTAGATAGAGGGCATGTCTCACCGAATGAACTAAATTCAACCAAACTAATTCACTGCAGGAAACTTTTGAAATTCACTAATTCCCTTTTTTTAAGATTCTGTGTACGTATTTTTTAATCTTCCTTGGAAATGTTACTTAATGGCAATAGATCATGAGGTTTAGTAACTCACTCCTACTCTGGGCATCAGCACATGCCATATATGGTACCTGGAGGCTCGCGGGACTGCAAAAAGATCAAGAAAAGCATCAAGTCTGGGGAGAAATCATGGTATAAGTCACTCAGGGCCAAAATATAATAATTTTATGAGAAATATTTTGGGATATTATTCTTCAGAGTCAGGATATGATTCCTCAACACGCAGAATACACAAAGAGAAGAATGGTAAAAAAAAAAATGCATCAAGTGGCTATTATATGATAGGCATCTTGTTAATACTTTGCAAATATTTAATCTCACTGCGATCATGCAAGATGCAGCCATTGACAAACATGAAAGCAAGGTTAAAAATTAGAAAATATTTCTAGTTTTGTGCTAATGATTGACAAAACTAGCTCAAATCTAAGACCAGCTTCCAAGAGCAAATATTAAATCGAAATAAAGAACATAAAAGTCACATTATAAAATGATGAGCAATAAGAAATGAACACCCCAAAATTTTAACTCTATCAGTTAGAATTAAGCTCAGCTGCCACTAATGGCACAAAATGATAGTGGCTTAAACCAGATAGATGCTTATGTTTCTCTTGTTTCAAAGTAAGCAGGCCGGGGCTGGGTAAGTGTCTGCAGAATTATCTGTCACCATCCTTTCTAGGGGGTACCCTCCTGTTTACGATCCAATGTGAATCTCCAGCCGTCACATCCATAATACAGCAAGGACAGAAGGGGAGGAGGAAGAGACAAAGCACCCACAAAGGTATTAATATTACACAAAAATGCCACTTAATCCTATTTCCTGAAATGTAATCATGTAGCCTCACCCAACTGCAAGGGAAGATAGGAAATGTAGTCTTCATTCCATGCAGCCATGTGCCCTGGTAAAAATTAAGGTTTCTATGAAATGGAAATGGATATTAGGGTAAACAAATTGTCTCTGCCACAAATGCGTAATACTAAATATATTGCCAATATTATTTTAGAATTATTGCATCAATAAACCACTGTTTCTGCAAAAGAAAATGTATGCATTTCTGTATTCATGGTGTGCTCATTCAAAAGGACTCCAGGCTATATTAGCAAGCCTGGCACGTAAGAAAGCATGAAAGTAAATGACTATTACATTCCTCTTGCGTTGAGGTCAAGTGGGGAGGGGGTAAATGAGTTTTATACTTAACTCTGATCATAGAAGGAGTGCATTGTTGATGGCATACATGGTATTTAATGGGGAAATTCTGGAGGCGTTCGCACCACGGTCAGATCCAAGACAAGGATGCCCACTCTCACTACTCCTACCTAACACCCTGGAGATGAGAGCCAATTCAACCAGACAAGAGGAAGTAACCACAATAAGAGCAAAATGGAATGTATGGCTTTTATATCAGCAGAATAAAACTCAACCTACCCAACAAAAAATAGTAAAAAGGAAGAATACACACAACCAATGAAAAATATGACATGAAGTGGCAGAAATAAGTTCTAATCTAATGGTAATAACAAAAAAATCCAAATGTTAAACTTGCCAATTTAAAATGAACCCCCCCACATTGGATTAAAGAAAACAATATCCACCAATACAGAAGTTGTCTTAGATAGGCAAATTTGAAACCAAAGAGTAAAGAAAACCTAAAAAAGTAAGAGTGTGAAAAGATATATCAGGCAAATATGAAGCCAAAGAAAGTTCAGAGAATAATCTCAATATCTGACAAAAGGAAATTTAAAACACACAGAGAAATGTTACATATTGATCAAAAGGAATAGCAGACTAAGAAAATATCATGAATATTTACAGGATTTACAATATAATTTCAAAATATATAAAGCAACAACTGACAAACTATGGAAAGAACTATATAAATCAACAATTTTAGTTGAGAATACTCTCTCTCAGAAATGAATAGATAAAGCAGAAGAAAGTAAAAAATAGAATATCTGAAAAATGGAATTATTAAATATAGATGAATCCAAAAGAGCATAAGTCATTCTATTATAAAGACATCTGCACCGGTATGTTTATG
>VBSM01003211.1:5423750-5437291 GCA_008086735.1 Cheirogaleus medius
TGGGGTTGTTTGATTTTTTCTTGTTAATTCTTTTGAGTTCTAGATAGATTCTTACAGTAAGCTAGCACCACTTATATTGTCCTGGATTGAGCTTAAGCCCATTATCCAAAGTGAGGTGACACAAGATCAGAATAATGGGCTCCACATGTACTCGCCATCAAATTTGGTACTGACTGTGGTGCTCAAAGGGTGGTGGTGTTCACCAGGGATTCGGGAGTTGGGGGGTAGACCCACATCTGAGGGATGTGGAGAGCATTATGGAGGGGAAGGGCATACCTCTAACCTTTGCTAGGAAGAGGCAAAGATATAAAATGTAACCAAAGTGTTTTAAAAAATCATTTATCGGGTGTCTGGCAGGTGGGAGGAGGGGGGAGGGGACAGTCATATACATATATAGTGAGTGCGATGCACACCGTTTGGGGGATGGACACGCTTGAAGCTCTGACACGACGGGGGAGGGGAGGCAAGGGCAATGTACGTAACCTTAACATTTGTACCCCCATAATATGTTGAAATAAAAAAAACAATAAAAATCATGTCTCTAAAGGTGAAGGAGCAGAGAGGACTGAGCAAATACTCTGAGGCAGGTGCTTTCACAAACATTTCACATAATTCTTACAGCAACCTCTTCCATTTGGCATTATCCTTCTCCTATACTTGAAAAAAGGGAGCCCCAGATTCCAAAGATGTCACAGAACTGGTGTTTGAAATGGTCTGTTTCTATTAATAATTCCAAAAATACATGTCCCTTTCACTATATTCTATCACCTTCTATGAAATGAAATGCGCTGTCTGTCTTGTTTGGAAAAGTTACGCATCATGCCAAAATATTCCTACTTTTGGATCTGTCTGGCATGAAGGGGAGAAGCAGCTGATGTGTTCTCTAGCCCTTACAAGTCAACTGCTGTATGTGCTTCTACTCAAAGCTAAATGGCCATTTAAAGCCCTCAAGCATTAACTATTCCTTCTAAATTTTTTTTCTTTTATGGTACTTAACACCCCTGGATAAAACTTCAACAATTATACCTTTATTTAGAATTCACATTAAAAAGTATGTTTATAAACAAAATATTTATAAATAAAGATTTTTATCATAAAAAATTGGTACTGATTGATCAATATTATGATGCTCAAAGGGTGGTGGTGTTCACCAGGGATTCGGGGGTTGGGGGGGTAGACCCACATCTGAGGGAAGTGGTGAGCATCGTGGAGTGGAAGGGCATACCTCTAACCCTTGCTAGGGAGAGGCAAAGATATAAATTGCAACCAGAATGTTTGTACTCTCATATTTTCTTGAAATAAAAAAAAAAAAAAGAAAGGAATGGGGAGGAGTCCATAAAGCCAGGCAAAATTACTTAGCTGCAATTTGCCTGCTGAGCTGCCGGGTAGATTCCACGGTGCAATCACTCCAAGCTCCTGCACTCATGTAGCAATGCTTACATGCTTTCCATATCCCATTGCCCCCGCCCCCCCGCACGGGCAAGCCTAAGAATGAGGCAGTAGCCCAGCTGCCATGCTTGGTTTGGAATCTGGAGACTATCAACTTTTGTACAGCATTTCACATAGGAAAACACAATAGCTATTGTCTCCGTTTTTTCCTTTTTCAGCTCTTACCTCTCCAGTACTGAAAGAAGGTTGGACTCCTGGGCTCAAAGTCAAGGTGTTTGTAGGCAGATTTAGGCCTTTGGGAAGGCAGCAGAAAGCAGGTGGGAGTCCCTGTTCTGCCGTAATTGACTATAACTTTGGGCAGTTTGCTCAACCTCTCTGGGTCTTAGTTTCCTCACCTGTGAAACAAGAACCACAACATCTGCCTCGTGTGCTTCCAGGCACAGGGTCACATGAGATTATAGAGGACATCCTTTGCAAACTGCTCAGTGATTTAGCCACAGACAAAGCAGCATTAGCCAAAAAACAGCCTGACAATGATGCCTCAAGTTATTTAGAACGAGCACTTGCACCCCACCCATGCACACACTACCAGGCTGAGCCCGAATAATGGCGGCGACAGATGTGGGTGGGGTGTCTGTCCCCTACTGCCCACAGCTGATGTTCGAGGAAGAACCAGGTCATTCCTCAGCTAATGTTTCTAACGTTGGGCCTTCACCAAAACTTCGATACCTAGTCCTTTGTCGTTAACAGCACTGGGAAGAAACACAGCAATCCCCTAATTAACCCACAAGGCTGACAAGACAGCTTGCACCTTAGCCTGGACAACCTCAAGGAAAACAACACCAAGGTCAGGTCAGAGTTATAAGCGGGAGTTAAGTAGACAAGCTTTGGGGTCAGACAGGCTGAAGTTTGAATCCTGGCTCTGCAATTTTACCTCCCTGAAGTTCCTCCATTTTACCACCCTTAAATGGGAATGGTTATACTTACCTCACTGGGTGGTTGGGATGTGCCTAGCACACACCAGGCACATACTTAGTGCTCAGTATAGCTCTATATGGCACCAGCAGCATGTCATGCACCAAATTGCAGCCTATTGACTAACTGATTTCCATCTTCCTGAGCTGAAGGCGGGTAAGTGTGGGAGGGGTAGGTGCATTGGTTTGTTATTTGAATTACACTTAATGGCCCAGAAAGCACAGAAGGAAAAAGAATTTGGCCCTCAGTAGTGGCCTATCAGCCATGAGGAGCAGCGGAATGAACTGGGAGAGGACACCGTCCAGGCCTCCCTGGCCATGGCCTCTGCCTGAGCCTCCACTGGTCAGAAATCCACTCCCTGTGTGCAGCTCACAGAGCTCTCGGCATCCGAAAGGCTTCCCGGTGCGCTGCTGCATAGAGCAGTTCTACTGCGTCCCAGTGGTGGCCCTGCAGAAAGCACCTTTTGTCTCCCCCTAAGGACCCCTCATTCCTTCCTCAGTCCCCAGTGCCCCACAGAGGCAGTATGGCCCAGTGCTTAGCCTCAAGGGCTCTGGAGCCAGACAGACGTGCAGTGAATCTCATCTGGCCTTGGTCCAGTTACTTACCCTCTTAGGGCTTAATGCCTCTTCTGTAATATGGAGAATTTAGTAGAAAAGATACCTCATAAAGTCTTGTGCATAATGTGAATACCAGTCCTAACTCATATTAAGCACTTACTGTTAGTAATTTTTATAAAATGGAGAATTTAAAGGAGCAGATAGCTCCTAGAGGTTTGTGCACAATGCAAGCATAAGTCTTAATGCATATTAAGTGCTCCATTAAACACTAGTAATTTTTCTTTCTTTCAAACTCTCTGGTACTTATGACTCTGACACCTTTAACTGTTCTAGTATTGTACCATAATCATATATATATATATCAAAGACTTCCTGAAAGGAGCTGGTTTCCTCCTACCTCCCTGGCCGATACCTCTCAGTGTGGTTTGCTGACTCGGGCTCTCTGGACATCTCCTCTAACTGGTTCAGGGAGCGCCTAGGTTCGTCCTCAGCCCTCGCACCTGCTCTATCCACCCCTGGTTTCATACACTGCATCTAAGACTCCCAACCACGTTGGCTGTCAGACATTTCCATTGAGCACAGACTCGTATATCCGACTGTTTACTCAACATCTCCACTTGGATTCTGTGTAGCAAATAGTCTCACTCTGCTGTACAAGAGGTCTCGTCTTTGCCCTCGGCTTCTGGGAGATAATTTGTAAGCCCTTGAAATGTCACGCCTGGTAGAAGCAGGACTCCAACAAGCTAAGTTCACTTTCTCAGAATGAGACACCCTGGTGGGTTCACTCAGTCCCTTACCAGCACCAGTGTGCGGATCTGTGCTGAAGAAGGAACTTCAGTGATGGGGCCGCTCTTAGGCTGGATGTCGGCCCTGCCTTGACAGTCATCCTGTGAATTCGCTGCATCAGACAGGGCAGAGCGCTGACCCCTCTCCAGGGGATGAGCTTATAGTTCATGACAAAGTCTAAAAACAGGGTTTGCTGGGTTCAGTCCCTGCCCAAGCACAGGTTAGGGGCCAGAGGTGAGAGCTGGTCAGGGTTGTGGAACAGACTGCTGACTCAGTAGTTCTCACTAAACAAAGGGAGAGAGCAAAATTAAGGCTAAGGCCTACCTTCCTCTTCGCCCCCTTTCCTAAATGCATGACCCACAACAAGTTCCAAAAGCTTCCATCAGGCAAGTTAGAGAACCTGCTGGCCACTGAAGATGTGGTCCTACAGACAGGCCTGGACCCAATGTCCCTGGAAGAAGGGACCATGTGTACTTCAGGGGCAGGGACTGCTTTCTACTCCCTCACTAGGGAGAGACAGGGGAAGCCAGCAGACCCTGCAGGCCAGTTAGGAACCGCTGGAATGAAACCAGGTCAGGACAGGAGAGGACAAGAGACACCTGGCGTCCTCCCATCTCCCCTACCTGCTTGGAAGTATCTGGGGGATTCCTTTTTGTACAGGTTGCAGAGAGAAGGCTTATACAATGATGGAATAAAAGGCAGCTCAAACATATTCCCTCCAGAAATAAAGGTAGCTGGAAGAGAAAGAAAGAAATTGTATTCTTTCTCTTGCAGCATTTTTTTCCTTCTCTTATAAATCAAAGTATCTGAAAGGTCACTCGTTGAGGCTAATGGCTTTCTTTCTATTCCTCAATCATGGGGTCTGTGTACCACAAGCTAGAGAGGCGGATATGGTAGATACTCTTATAAAATCTTAAATTGCAACCATGCGAATAGCAAAACTTTCCTGGGCTCTGAGAGTCTGGCCTTTTTAAAAATTGAATTTATGGGTTGTTCTGCTTTCAGACGTCCCTCACCAATTCTGGCTTTGAAAAGAACCATAAAAAACCCTGAGACAGAGGCTGGTTTTCCAGGGCTTCCCAGGAGGCAGTGATTCTGGTTCACACATCCATATGCTAATCTTGTATCCCCCCCAATCCCCCCCACTCACCCCCTCCCCGTTCATCCATTTAGATATTCATGTGTTCTTGCGACACAACTGGCCGAGTGCCAGGCGTGTCCTGCACGGTAGGGATACAGCAGGTAACTCATCGACCTGGCCCCTGGCCTTGTGGAACTGGCATCAAGATGGGTACAGACAAGTGTAGCAGAATGATTTGTTAGAAATGTACTATAAACTGGATTTAAAACAACGGTGTTTTATTCCCCAAAAAATACAAGCAGGACTTTTGGTCCTCAAGGCTCGGGCTTCCTTTACCTGCCAGGTGAGTATGTGAGTAAGCTTTTGATTTCAAAAACCCAGGTGAGTGGTCCCATGCTGGTCACTGAGGGCCACCCTTTAGTCACTGTTTTCAGCTTGCACAGGTTTTTAAAGACCCTGGATCTGGGCAGGTGGGAGACAGCATCCCGTACTGATATAAACCAGTCATTCTCTGCAGGCGGCTGGGTTTGTCAAACTTCTCTATACCTAACAAAGAGAAATTAAGCTAGTGGTAACTCTTGACCTTGGTTACAGATTAGAATCACCTGGAACGTTTTAACGTCCCTATGTGCAGACTGCACCCGGACCCATTAAATGAGAAAATCTAGAAGTGAGACCAATCATCAGTAGTTCTTAAAGTTCCCCAGATGAATCCAATGGAATGGCTGGTGGAAAGTGAGGTGTTTGCAGCTTTGAACACTGGATATTGAAGGAAGTGCTATTCCAGCCCGTCCAAATCAGCTGCAGGACGGGGACAGTTGAGGTTTCTGCTCGTGGTATTAACAAGAACCCCTCTTAGGCCCAGCATCCCAAGGATGACAAACTCTCAGATGGGGATGGCAGCCTGGACCCCAGGCTGCAGGCAGAGGAAAGGGGGGCTGCAAGGGGCAGCACAGCAGCCTTCTCAAGGAAACAGTGGCATTGTTGGGCGGAGCGAAGGTAAGGAAACAGGAAGCCACTGTGGGTCATGTCAGCCTCAGGGTCTTGTCTAAGGAGAGCCCAGAATGACTGGACCTGGCTCCCTCCTGAGCTGAATCTCATAGCTGGATTGTGTCTTATTTAGAAAAATTAAGAGATGTGTCAGTTTTTGTACCTGAAGCATCATGTAAGTAATCCATACCTTTTCCCCATTCCCTGGACATGCAGGGAGGCAAACGCTGACGGGGAGAGACCTCCGCTGCAGGAGCAGGAAGTGGGGGTCCAAGCTGGCTGGTGCTTCTCTCCTTTCACAGCACCAGTCCGCCACCCACACCTGCCTGCTCAGCCCCCAGCCACCCGCCGGCAGAACACATCCTCTGGACAAGGCTGGCAGTGGTGCACAGACCTTCATCAGGACCCCACGGAGAGCCACCTGAACCCCGGGGTGGAGGGAGGGGCAAGTTGGGACCTGGGGCTCCAGGCAGCCATGTCCTCTGGGGACCATAAGAGCAATTCCTTGTACTGTGACTCCCAAGGGTAGTTGTACTTCCTCAGGCTCCCACCCTCCTGCCCTCTGTCCCTCCCCTCTCCATCCCGTCCCATCCATCCCGCCCCGTCCCATCCCACTGTCAGCCCCTTTTCTTCTGCAAGCAGGCCTCTGTGCCGTCCGTCTGAATTCCTCCTCTTAGCAGCAAGGCCCAGACCTCAATTTTCTCCTGAAGCATATGGCTTTGAGAACTTTCCCTTGCTTACTGTTGGGACTCCTGACTATATTTTATAGAAATAAAAAACTGTAAGCTTGTTCTCTCTGTTGGCACAGCCACCGAGGAACAGCTGGCAGCTTTGTAAATGGCTCCATTAAATCCCAGCTCTGTAGTGGGGCAAAGATGTCCACGGCCCAGTGCATCTCTGCTTCAGCTACAGTCGGCGTCATCTGGATGGGTTTTTAAATATCAGATGCCTGGGCCCCCACTCCCCCAGGGATTTTAATTCATCTGCAAGGGGGGAGCCGAGCATCAGGATGGAGTTTTTTAAGCCCCCCAGGTGATTCTGACATGCAGCCAGGATTGAGAATCACTGCAGTGGAGCCCCCCAGTGCCTTGTTTACTGGGGGAGCTTCTTTGAAGAGCCGTGGTCAGGGATAGGACATGATGAACTAAAGTCTCTGCAGTCAATCACTACCTTCCGGGAGGTCTGCAGGTTCCTGCCTGACTCCCCTCCAGGTGGTGCAGACAATGCTGGGGCTGCCCCATCTCCATGCAAATACAGTTTCCAGGATAACTTGTTTTCACCTGGTGGACTTTTTCTGAACACGTAGGATGGGGGGGGGGTGCAGCGGACATCAGACCCAGCCGTGGCCCTTCCCTAAAGAGCCCCTTGTCTAACTGAGGAGTTGAGCGCATGGCCTGCAATTGCCTCCCTGTGGCAGGCACTCAGGGAAGGGACAGACAGCATGTGCCATGATGAAGACGGCAAGATCAGAGTCCAGCCCGGCTTCAGGGAAGATGGAAGAGAACGGAGTCAGGGAGAGCTTCCTAAAAAGAGGCAAAAGATTAAGTAAAGCACAAGGGCAAGAAAAGGTATAACTGTATGGGGAAGGGAGGATGGACAGAGAAAAATGGTTTTGTGGTGCATCCCCTTCCGTCATCTCCTCTGGGGTTTTGCATCTGCCTCCTCCTTCCCTGCATCTCCCACAGTTGAGGGAGGGTCGAGAGTGATAGCCATTTGCTGAACCATAATCCAAACTGTCCCATATCACACCTACCCGTATGAATTTTAAAAAACGCCTTAACATCGACTGCTTTCCAGATCCTGTTCAAGTGTCCCTATATGTTCCACCAAATCCTTTTTACAGTCAGTTTGTTCAAATCAGGATCCAAACAATGTCCACACATTGCAATTTGTTGATATGTCTCTTAAGTTTCTTTTCATCTAAAAGTTACCTCCCCACTCCACTCCCACCTTTTTGTTCATGTCATTGCTTTTTTGAAGAAGTGGCGTCATTTGTCCTAGAGTTGTTAAATAAATTAAAATGGAGCCGAGGCCTGAAGAATCCCTGAGCAGACAAAGTCAATTAGGCCTCACAAGTGACCTTAACCTTGCTTGATTCGCAAACATAAGCAAAATTTAACTTGAGCTATTTCTTGTAAATGCCTATATTAAAGAAAAAACAGAACTTAAGCCCAACCAATCAGAAGCACCCAACAAACTTATAATTATATATTAATAACTAGGGACTTTCCAGTGGGATAGACCAAATGAGGCAACTGTATAACTGCAACTCATCGAATATTTTCTTTGTTTTACTTCCATAGTCCTTTAAAAGCCTCTCCCTTGTGTTCTCTCAGTGGAGCTCCCAAACCACTTCTGGTTTGGAGCTGCTTAATTCATGAATTATTGTTTGCACAAATTTTTTTGAAAAAAAAAAATTTATTGTGCCTCAGTTTACCTCTTTTAACAGAATTTCCCTCATTCTGAATTTGGCTCACTACATTCTTATATCAGGTTTAATTTTTTTAAAAGAAAAAACCAAAAACTCAGGCAAAGAATCACCAACACAGGCAAGAGGCAGGGGCACCTACCTGAGAAATATTTTCTGGATGAATAGAATGAACAAAACATTGGCTTTCTTTTCTTATGCTGATCCTCAACATATAGTCTGAAGTGAAAGGAAAAAGCAGGATGCAGATATTTCCACTTCAAGCCAACTTTGGGAATGTTCTAGACTTTGGGAGTGTGGTAAGAAAAGTGGCAAATGAGCACCAAGGACACATCAGAGAGGAGGGAAATGGCATTGAGGTTTGAACAAGCTTTGAAGAGGTAAATAAAACTTCAAGTGTGGAAGTTTTCCAGTCACCCACCCTCCCCTGACCCTCTCTGAGGGAAGGTTACAGACTTGCTCAGCCACAGCCAATGGCCTTTACTGCCCCCTGATGGTGGGAATCCTTCACTACAGCGGTGGACTCCGCCCTGATTGCCAGCTTAGCTCTGGAGAAAGCGAGTGTGGAGACGGCTTCCGGGAGCGCTCTGCAGGCTGACTCACTGGCACTCTCTCATGAAGGCACCCGACCACCAGTTCTCTCACCCCAGGAACGTGTCCTAGCACCTAGTACCAGAGGTCAGTGAGAATGGAGGAGAAAGGAGGTTTGGAATATACCGAGCTAGAAGTTAATCTGTGAAAAAGTCTTCAACTCATCAAATACATACGATTAATTCCAGATCTGGAATTCTCACTGACAGTCAAACGGACATTCTCTACTCTCAAGAATATACCTGAGAATACAGTGTATAAAGTAATGAATGCCCCATATTTTTTTTCTTTGTTGAGGGGAATTGGGTGAAATGGGATTTTTCAGATTTCCTGTTTGGAAAACATAATCCTGCAGCAATGCTACAAACAGTGAGTAGTCTGTATCTGAGGTTGTAAGGTTTATACATCCCACCTATCCATAATAAGACATGAATTTTGATCAACTCTGTTAAAGGAAAAGCTAGCTTATCTTTTTAATTCTTTGTATGAAAAAAATTATAAAATGGCAATTACATGGAGATATGATCAAAGTATATCAAGCCAAAAAATTATAGAAAGATTTTAAAAAATCCTTATAGATATGCATAGACAGTTTTCTAGTAAAAATATTATGCCATCTTTCTGGATTTGGGGGTGTTTGTGGTATTTGGCAACTTATTCAAATTTGTGTTTTGTGATTTCTTTTCATATTTTAAATATTCACTTTTATACCTAAAAAAAACTTAGGCAGAAAAAAGTGAAAGTTAGAAAATAGATGAATTAAGGAGTGATAATTAGCTTTGCACAGTTTGATTTAACAAAAAAATTCTTTTAAATAGTGTTTTCTCGGGGCATTTTAATTAGGACTTCATAGAATGTTACAGCCTGAAAAGACCTTAGGGTGATCTTATGCACTTTATTCCTCAGACAGCCAAAGAAACTAAAGCCGAGAAGAGGAACCAGGGCCCCCCGTGTCACACTGTAAGTTAGTGGCAAAGCCAAAATTAGAAGCCTGGCCCCCTGCCTCCTGTCCACATGCGCCTGCTTCCAAGAGCTGGTTAGCGGCCCTCCAAGAGGTGCAGGGGCGCCTCCTGGGAATTAGTCCCATCACTTACTCTGAAACACACAAACATTGACAAAGCCCCTCTCCGCCTCTCCGCCACAGCGCCACAAAGCCAGGTGCCCCAGGTCAAGCAAGCAGAGAGCAAGGCTTTCCCCCATATCGTCGTTTTTAATTCATACGTTGCACGCTCCATATAAGCGGGTCTGAGCTTCCCACCTTCCTTTCCTGCTGCTAGAGAGGCTGCGGCGGCAGGTGCTGCGGGTGCCCCCTGCTGGCCAAAAAGAACATCGCAGGCCTGGCCGCCCCTCTTTTTCCCTCCCCCTACAAATTTGGGGCTGGTCCCCAGTAGGTCTGGGTTTAAAATGGGATATTGGTGTTTACAACCAATTGATCACAACCAGTTAGAGATTCCTTTGTTCTGTCTCCACTCCCACTGCTTCACTTGACCAGCCTTTAAAAAAGTAAAATAAAATAAAATATAAAATGGGACAATTCTCCACATTAGGGGGTAAGGGAAATGTTTCATGAGACACTGTTGTACTCATGCTCAATTGAGACTATGGCAACCAGGATTCCATTCACAAGATCCTGAAAGGGTGAAGCTGAGAGAGTGGGAACCAGAACAGTGTCCTGAAATCTAATGTGCATAGACATCACCTGGGGGCCTTGTTAAATGTAGGTTCTAATTAGCTAGGTCTAGGGCAGGGCCTGGGAGCCTGCATTTCTAACAAGCTCCCGGGTGATGCTGATGGTCCAGAGACAACACTTGGCGCCCGCAGCAAGATTCCAGATGGAAGCGCGTGGACTTGGGGGTCAGACAAAAGGGTCTGAACCTCAATTTTGCCACTTGCTATGTGATCTCAGACAAAGGGATTAAACATCTGGAACCTTGCATTCCTCATGTGTAAAATGGGCACGACTCAAACTTCCCCAGAGCACTTTAGTGTGGATTGTAGAGCTACTGTATGTAAGTACTTCATGTGACATCTGGCACATAGTGGACGACCGGTAAATGGTGACTGTTACTGTCATGTGGCCTTTTCCCAATAGGTTCATGTCCTCAGCAGCACACTGCTCATAGATACTGGTAAAGGGCTTTAATTTACACAACCATGTAAATCACCGCATCTCAAACTTATGTGTGTCATAGTTTCGTTTATTAGCCCCTGGCCACCAAGGTTAGACCCACCTATATCTGCAAACCCTGAGGCTTATGGCCAGCTTAGAGCCGAATGCTTAACAGTGGTCTCAGTCGACCCTGATGAATGCACATCTTCTCTCACATCCAGACTAGAAAGACACAGAAGAAATAAGATTGATACCTCATCGCCACACTGGAGGTGAGCCTATATTTCACATGTGCTCTGGGCAGACAATGGAACGTGACCTGCACATAAAATCGTCTGGGAGCACATAGGAAGGAGCTCCATGCTGTGGAGCTGGAAAGTCGGGTTCATGTACCAGCATGAGTATTCTGTAACTGAACAACTTCAGCAAGCCTTGTAAGCCAGTTGAGCTTCAGTGTTATCATCTATAAAATGAGATGAAAATAATAATACCTCCAAATTAGACACAGAATGGGAAGTGCTTTGAAAATGATCATCCTCCTTGCCTTGGCTCCTCTTGTGGGAGAAAGCTTGGAATTCTTCCACTGGGACCCTTTCTCCACTGTTAGCTCTGGACCCATGAATCTAGGAAGTTGGAAGCCCATGTTGCAAAAATGTCAATTTGTAAATAAAACAGGCTGCAATTTATTTTACTGTCAAAGAATTTAGGTCACTAAGTGTCAAAGACCCCCTCCCCAACTGGGTTACATTTTGAAGCAAAGAGTAACTGAAACAACTTAAGTCTCATCTCCGTAGCAGAGCACATGGGATCCTTCTGCACTGGCTCTTGGCCCTCTCCAGCTCATTCCTGACGCCCTCCCTAATAATGCCAAGCTCCCCAGACCCTGGGGCCCTTTCACACTCCGTTCACAGCTGTCCCTTGCCCTCTCCCTCAATCCTCCCCAAACTTCTGACTCAAGGACTAGGCGGGCTCTTGGTTGCAAAAGCAGGAGGACACTTGCAGGATTAGCAGGAAGGCCGGAGAATGCAGCTGAATGGGCAGGCTGAGGGCAAGTGCAGTCAGAGCCACAGCTAGGACTGCAGCACAGAGCAATCCAGGGACATGCATCTGCTGCCACCGCCACCAGCCCTGCAAGTTGAGCCTGTCCCTGCACTGCCACCATCACCGCTATGTGAGCATCATGGTGGCACCAATCCTTCCTTGACACACACATACACCCACACAAACACATGAAACCAGAGTCCTTGAACTGTGCTCCCAGCACCCCTTAAATTTAGTCATAGGGTTTTGCATTTTTCTGACTAGGTTTCTGTGCTGCCTTAGGGCAGCCGTCCCAAAAGCTGACCACGAGAGGAGGAATCTGGTACCAGTGGTTTGTGAAAGGACGGTCTCCCCAGAAAGCTGGAGGGGGAGTGGGGGGCGGGAAGGATCGGGAGGGGTGGAGCCAAGCCAGGGAGTGAGTTCAGGCAAAAGTGAAGCAGAGGGTGGCTGCAGGCTCACCTCCAACCCCACCCCAAGGAACCCAGAAGTATAAACTACACTTCAGAATTGTCCCACCCCAAGGCAAAGGGCTGGGCTTCCATACCCCACGCCTGACAAACCTTGGTCCACAGCAGCGCGGTTGGAGAAGGGTGGAAACATAAACTCTGAGACACCTCCTTGAAGTGGCTCCAGTTGCCCTAGAACAGTGTGACGGAGAGCAGGAGGTGTGAGCTATTGAAAGCTCAATGTCAACAGCGGTGATGGCACAGTGGGCTCCTAGGGATGGACAGAGTGATGACACTGTCTACTCCAGTGACCCCACCAGACCAGCCAGCGCTGCCTGTGTCCGACTGTGTTCCCGGCACCTAGCGCAGTACAGGAGCTTAGCAGGCATCCAGGACACGTCCCAAAGGGAGCAGAAGCTGGCCAGACGGGGCACGTGTTTTCCAGGTGTAACACAAAGCAACAGGGACAAGTGCAGACCCAAACGGAGGCAAGCAGGCAAGCGGCAGGGCACTCCAGCCTGGGTTTACATTCTCTGTTCCCTTGCAAGTGCCAGGAACGCCCGAGGTCGGAGGCCCCCTGTCATAGAAAAGCTCCCGTGGCGTGTCCTGCCCCTGCGGAATGAGCGCTGGCCTCCAGGGCGATGAACAAGCTCTGGAGTTCGCGGACGCAGCAGGGCTGCGACTGCCCATCCCTCTGGGGAGAGGACAGAAGCTGGAGCTAACGTGAGCGGCTTTCAGCAGTCACATAAAATACCTGAAGGACGCAGGCGGATGGCTTCAGCGGTGCTGCCCAGCGCCTGCCGGCAAATGGAAGGCCGGACTCGACAGGCTCTAAGCCGCTGACAGACGGACGTGCTTCCCCAGGAGAGCTCCGCAGGAATCCAGTTCCCGTCTCTCATTTTAGAGCGAAGGTGAGGGTCATAGGGAAAACCATCAGGCGCTGGGAAGCGGCCCCTCGCCGCCTCCCTGCAGCTCCGCATCCCCGCAGGCCAGTGCCGCGTGGGTCGGCTGGAGGCCGCAGCGGGCGGGTGTGCGGGTGCGCGCTGCTGGAGCCGGGCCTCGTGTGCCGGTCCGGGCCCGCGCTCTATGCTGCGCCGCCTGCTCCCGTCCTCCGGTCGCGCTGCTTGCGCGATCCTGATTGGGTACT
>VBSM01003211.1:5437391-5452918 GCA_008086735.1 Cheirogaleus medius
TGCTGATTGGATGCTTTTTGAGTCCTACCAAAGGTATAAAAGCAGGAGGAGATGTGGGAAGTGGGGGCAGAAGAACAGAAGACGGCTGAGGGTGAAGGTAAACACTACTAAGAGCTGTTAACACTTGCCGGAACAAGGGGACAGATTTTGCGAAGGCCTGTTTGGGGATGCTAAGAAGATCCGGGTCCTTTTAGTCTGAGGCACAGGCTGGAGCCCCAGAAGTGTGGCAGACCACCGAGAGAGGGACCACAAGCAAAGCCCTCCTTAAGGTCACCATGACCCAGGTGCGCCATAGGTAGGTCAAAGCTTCACACCAGTGTGGGCCGCAGGGGTTCAGGGTTGTGCGACGGCTATTTGTGTGGGTCAGTTGGCCGGGCCACAGTGCTGATGTATGGTCAACATTATTCTGGATGTTTCTGTGGAGGAGTTTTGGATGAGATTAAATCCAAATTGGTAGACTTTGAGTAAAACACATCAGCCTTCGCAAGGGGAGGGGCCTCATGCAATCCGCTGGAGCCTGGATGGGACAAAGGAGTGACCTCCCCCGAGCGAGAGGGAACCCTGCAGCAGCCTCGGTCGTGGACTGCAACATCAGCATCCCCTGATGCCACCGGCAGGTCCTCCTGCCCTGGCACTGCGGGTGACCAGCAAGGCGTCCTGTTCACCTTGGGCTCTGGCTGCCTCTCAGGAAACCTAAAGCCGGCAGGGCAGTAGCTCTGGGACAAGGCCTCTCGTCCCTCGGCTTGTCCTCTCTCCAGAGGCCCTTGTTCCTCTGGAAGCATTAGCGTATCGTCGTTTGGCACGGTGTGGTGATGGCATCAGAGAACGCTCAGGCTGAGGGCTCGGAACCCGAAAGGCTTAAGGACTACAGGCCTGGTGAGGACACGGCGCAAAGTTCTGAATGTTTCCCTGCCCCTGACCAGCAGTCGAGCCCGGGGCTTTCCAGAGGGCCCTGGTCCTCCAGAGCCGAGCTGGGGGGGGGGGGCGTGCTGCAAGAAGCAGGGATGGCGGGGGAAGCAGGCGCTGACTCAAGGGGGGCCCTGGAGAAGAGGGAATGGAAAACAGC
Source organism: Cheirogaleus medius (assembly GCA_008086735.1). Taxonomy (NCBI): domain Eukaryota; kingdom Metazoa; phylum Chordata; class Mammalia; order Primates; family Cheirogaleidae; genus Cheirogaleus; species Cheirogaleus medius. The sequence goes on from VBSM01003211.1 coordinate 5,438,458, forward strand.
CTCCACGGGAAACACCAGAGCCAAGGGAGATGCTGCAAGCCACAGTCTAAATCAAGGATGCGAGGGATGCGGGACAATTCCCTAGGGACCCTGAGCAGTCAGCAAGGGCAAGGCAGGGCCCCAGGGAAGGGGCTGGGCTGGGGCAAGAGGGGGGCTCTCCTCTGGTGCTCCACTGGGCCTGTTATAGCACACACAGAGACATATAGACACATACAGACGCACAGACAGATGCACAGACACACACACGGACACAGAGACACACAAAGCACAGAGGTAATGACACAGACACTGATACAACACAAACACACACACAGGCACATGCACACACACTCCTTTAATTTTTGCCCCTGAGACCCTCCCCCATTTAGAATTGTAGACATGAAGCACCCATTAAGGGTGTTTTCACAAAGAAACCAGAGAATCCATATGTCAAACTCTTGTCTTTATTGAAAAATGTTTCAAACCTGTTTGTACCATAGAAAATTTCAAACACATACACAAGTAGAAATAAGGTATTTAGTATAATGAACCACCAGATACCCACCTCTCAGCTTCACAATTACCAATGTAGTTTGGCTTTAAGTTCACAGGCTGCAGTCCAAGTATAAGAGAGCTATTTACAAGACCACAAATTAGACCAAACCAGTTCAACCTTGCCCACTGTTACCCTTGGACTAGATAGAGACCCTCCAAGCTGGCAAGGGGAAAAGAATTGGACAAAACAAGATAGTCATGTTCCATTGAGCGCCCTGAAGGAAGCCCACATCCTGGATCCCTGCAGGCTAAGCCCTGAGGGAGGCGTGGTACCCCCGGCTTGGTTGGGGTCTGAGCCGACAGCAAACCTTCTCATGTCCCCATGTCAGAAGGCTCAGAAAAGCAGAGTAGGGACGCCACATGGAGGTACCCAGGAAGATGGACCCACAGCAGGTCATAATGGGACCCAAAATCTATATATTCTCCCAGCAGCAGAGCCCTGTGCTCCTGAGGCAGTCCCCACACATCCTGGACGAGAAAGCCCAGAAAGCAGACAAGCCCTTTCCTGCGTGGCTTTGCACAAAAGCAGACCTATTGCTCTTTGAAGCTAGGGCAAGACTATCGGTGGTACAGTGGGAATCCTATGGCTGAGAACTAGGCAGGAGCCTCTTCCAGGGTCCATCAGGGAAAAAGGACAGACTCCAAAGATCTGTGGATGTTGAGTAGGATGGAACATTTCCTAAAAGGTGGACACCAGCCTTGCCACCTGCCAGGATAAGTCATGAATACTCCAATGCTGTGAATCCACCCTACGAAGAACTGAGTGCAAAGTGACTGATTTGAACTAAAATAACCAAATGTTAGTCTCAGCAGAATGGGACCTTGATATAAAGTAGGTTCAATTACAAAAAAAATTAAAGTTGCATTTCTTGCACAGCTTCCTTAGCTACGAAGATTAAATACCATCACCCTCATAAAGACAGCATTTCACACTATCCTGTGCCCCATGGAGGGGGTCACTTACCCTCAGAAACACAGAGTCCCCATTTCCTTAAAATATACTGATGCAGAGGCCCCATCCCAGGCCGATGGTGTCAGCATCTCTAGAGTTGGAACATGGTTGTTTGTTTGGATTATTCTAATGCGAGTACAATCGGAAACTGCTTTAGATCTTCCTGTTCATTCCTGGCATCTAATCCTGCAATGCACAGACATAAAGAAGACAACTGAAGATCTTTTACCTCTTTGCTAGTTTGTTTTCTGTCCTTCTGTTTTTGCAAAATTTCGATGCAGCCATATCAGACTTAGCCAGAAGTCCCCACCACAGTTAAATTTTCTCTCTCCCTTCTAATTTGACAGAAACCACCCTAGTGGTTTCATCTCATGCCCTAATTAGCCAGTGAAGCAATGACAACAACCATTTTCGATGGCTGTCCCCTAGTTCTGCAGAAACCATAAAATAACCACATGGAGCAACTGCACAGAGCTGCCTGGGGGTGAGACCCAAGGTCTACATGTTCTCCCAGCAGCAGAGCCACGGCCTGCAGCCTAAAAAGACTCACACAGGAGCCCCAAACCACAGGTTCAGATGAAGAACCTCTAGGGAGGCCAAGACGGAGCATTCAGTGTGCTGACTTCCATGGTGTCCTTGTCTAATGAAGACTTGTGACTTTGGAGACACCAAAAAGGAAAGAATCTACTCCACGGGGAGGGTGGAGAAAGGTGGAACAAGTGGAATCGACCTTTAATTAGAGACTGTTCAAAGGTCACATCCAGGACAGAAGTGCAGCTAGAGTGGGATCATTGCTAAAAGTAAAACCAGCGGGGACACTAGGAACTTGATCCTAAGCAGCACACCAAAGGCGTGTCACAAAAGGTGCAGCGGCTACCATAGTAGGGCCCAGGAGCCACTGCCACATGGTCTGTCTCCTCAGGTATGGAGGGAAGGATTAGGGTCACCTCATCGTGTGGCACTGAGACACCACTGCGAAGTTTAAATGCCAGAGGTTTGTTACTGACCTATGGCTTCTACCTTCCAAGCAGGGAAAAAGATGCACCTTAACAGCCACTTTGAGGGGGCCTGGCAAGCCAACCGTGGCGGATGAGGCAGGAGAATAGGCAGAGACACTATCCGAGTGTCTGGGAGGACTCAGCGTCGGCAGGACAAGCTAGAACACTGTGATATTATGACATAGTAATAAACACATATTTAGTTTCTGCCCCTGGTTCCTGAGACTGCTCCTAAGCCCTTCTAGACAGCGGTGCTAAGAGGATCTTTTGTTCTAATATTTGGTCTCTGACCAGGGTTCCTGACACAGAGCTCCTCAGACCTTTGTAAATTCCTGAATGACAGGAGCATCTTTTGTTCTAATGGAGCAACTCCTGACAGGCCCTTTGATAGCCTCAGGATGGGGGCGGGCTGTCAGCAGAACCAACCATGTGATTGGAGGGTTAGAACTTCCAGGCCCACCCTCTGACTCTGGGGAGAGGAGAGGGACTGAAGTTTGAGTTTATCACCAATGGCTTATGATGTAATCAATCACACCTACTTAACGATGCCTTCATAAAAACCCCAAAGGAGGAGGCTCAGAGAGCTTCCGGATTGCCAAACACACGGAGGTGCCTGGAGGGTGGCACCCCCAGAGAAGGCATGGAAGCCCTGCACCCCCTCCCACATACCTGGCCCCGTGCATCTCCTCCATCTAGCTGTTGGTAATATACCTTATAACAGGAAAATGGAACTAAGTGTTTCCCTGAGTTCTGGGAGCTGTCCTAGAAAATTAATCAAACTCAAGGAGGTGGTCATAGGAACTCTGATTTGTAGCTGGGGCTCAGAAATACAGGTGACAACCTGGGGCTTGTGACTGGCATCTGCAGTGGGGGCAGTCTTGTGGGGCTGAGACTTTAACCTGTGGAGCGTCTGAATCTCACTCCAGCTAGTCGGTATCAGAACTAAGCTGTAGGATATCCAGCTGGTATCCGCTGGACAATTGTTTGTTAGTAGGGAGAAATCCCCACATATTTTGGTGACCAGAAGTGAAGTGTTCAGTGTCATGTGTTACATGTGCCACTAGGAAAAACTTTCTTTTTCCCTATATCTCCTACAGAAACACCACAGGACTAAGTTTGCCGCTTCAGATGTATTCCTTGTCCCTCTCCACCTTGGAGGGCTGACCTGCATAGATCATGCCCAGAGTTCCAAACCCTCTGGCTTTAGGCTGGTTCTGCCAATGGGTAGCCCAGCAGAGAGTAGAAGGAAGGAAGAGGGTGAGGCTGGGGTAGTTATTCACCGCCTGGCCGCCTCCTTGCAAGGTTGCCTTGGGCTGGCTCTGTCCCTGGACACAGTCCTTCCCCATCCTTCCAAAATGGCCGATTCTATGTGCATCTTTCTTCTCTTCCTGAGCTGCTCTCTCCTTCCTCGTTATGGGCTAGCGGGGGAAGGCAGGATGCTACTAAACCCAGGTCACTGCGTTTCCCATGGTGGCTCCCCTATGCAGCCACCTTTGTAAATGAACCCTCCTCACATGACCCTTTTCTGAGGCTCCCTCCTCTTCCCTCAAGGGACCTGACTAATACAGAGCCAACAGCCCCTGGATCTTCTCTTCCCAGCCATTCTCAGGTGTCTGTGGAAGAAGACAAATTGCTATCCAATGGGACAGAAGAATGATTCCATCTGAGCAAGTAAGAAACAGACAAGAGAAAAAGTTTAAGAGTCTATGAAATGTGTCTTCAACTTTTTCTCCTTTTTGAGTCGCCATTGTACTTTTGAGTACAATTGGTTAAAAATTAGTGTTCAGAGGCTTTCAAACCTGTTTGGAGAAATGGTGCCTCCCTCAAACCAATAATAGAATTGCTTAATTGAGAACATAAATCTCTATTGTGAATACTGACATTTTCTCTTTAACAGCTGTGTGTGCTACAGCTACCAGCCTGGGCTGTACTGTTTCTATATGTGTCAGGTAAATGCTTTTAACACACAGTATTCCTCCCTTGGTATATACTAAGTAATAAAGGTTAAGTTGTTCCTTAAATGATTTTACATTTCTCTTTCAGCTATGAGTTAGTGCCTGCTCATAAGGTTAAGAATGTTTCTAATGCAGAGTGTCATTAATTAGTTTCCAATGGCCCGTTTGTTCCGGGATTCCATGCCTCTTGAACAAATTGCTAAGCTGTTAATGGAAAACTATATTTTGTTCAGCAGACTAGGGAGGTGTCTGATTTGTTCCCAAAATAATGTGCTCGAGTCAGACTCTGGGCTACTAGAACAGAATTTTTTAAGAATTTAGTTAGATATTGGAATACTGATTTCTTTATATCAGTGTAATATTTTGTCATTCTTTTTGTTTTGTTTGCCATTTTTTTCCTTGCTTTTCATAACTCATTAGAAACTAGATATAGGGGAGGAGGCTTAATTACCCAAAGAACTTTCTGTGATTCTGTTCAACAATCAGCTACCAGTAGACATACGAGGCTGGAAGTATACACGTGCCCCACGTAAGGGGTTGGGTTGGGTTCTCCCCCTTTTCAAATTGCACAGCAGCTGCCCAGGGAAAAACGAATTGTTAACAACAGGATGGAAAGCAATCATTGCAGCCAATCAGAATAAGCCAAATATAAAAACCCATGAACATGTAAGAATAAGAGGGAAATTAACGAGAAGCATGCCAACATAAGGACATAAAAGCTAGTTAGCGGTATACAACATTGACTAAAGGAGACAGGAAAAGATATATAAGGAGCAAACCAAGTTATGTAAAGTCTACACTAAATTTTTGGCCCAAACCCAAGTTATTGGTCCAAATTGCTGTTGCCTCATAGGTTGCGGGAGCCACCTATGGCTCGTGGCTGAGCATTTGCACAGAATGTGTCCCTTATGAAGAATTTGGTTGTGCAAATGTTTAGTGTGTGAGATAGGGAGGGGTAGAGGAAGATATGCTAGTGGGCCCATTTCAGGCCTAGATTCACACACACACACGCACACTTCCATGCCTCCAGATCTTTGCTTATGCCAACTGTTTCCTTTTCCTGAAAGCCTCTTCTATTCTTCTGCCATTTATATTCATATTCATATTCATGACCCCCAAAGAATCTCTCTTTCTCCCATACTCTGCTGCCCCCTCCTACCTGGGGTGCTGAAGCAGGAGGGGTGTCCACACAGGGCAGAGGCCTCGTGGTGAATGGTCCACCATGAACAAGCTCTGCTCTCCGTTCGCCTGCTCATTCTATAGAGGATGGGTGCTCCCTCAGCCTCCTCCCTCTCAGCTTCCCTCTAGGGGTTCCTCCGGCCGCCCAATCTCTGACACTGGGTGCCTCCAGGGTACGAAAGTTCCCGCCAGAAGAGCAGCTGGCACAGCCATTTTGGGGTCTGTCTCCAGCTGTACCACCTCACTGTCCTCCACGTAACAGTCTCTAGCAGATGAGCTTATAAGCCCAGCAAGTGCACGAGCTCATCCTCTGAGATGGGGATATAAATGGGCCCAAGACACCACTCACAGGAGGGACTGTCACAGCTGCTACTCAGCACGGTCAGTGAAAAGAAGACACTGAATCTCACTGAGTGTCTATCACGGGCACCACACTTCACAGATAACATCTTTGTAAAGCCCATCAGCTGAAGTCTACCAGGAATACACATGTAACCCAGGTTAGGGTTATTAGCTCATTGCAACAAGGGAGAACGTACACCAGAGCAATCCTGGAACGTCAAAAGGCAAAAGTTAGGAAAAAGTACTTACTGAGATCAAGGAGCTGAGTTAAATGTTCTTGGCAGAGATTGGTCAGAATCAGGAAACAAGGGAGTTGCTGGAACAATCAATGATTTTATCTTTAGAACCAAAGTCATGAGATGCACACCCATGTTCAGAACCACATTATTCACAATAGCCAAACGGCAGAAGCAATCCAAGTGTCTACTGACAGATAAATGGACAAATAAAATGTGGTACACATATACAATGGAATAATATTCAGCCTTAAAAGGAAGGAAATTCTGACACATGCCACAACATGAATGAACCTTGAAGACATTATGCAAAGTGAAATAGCCAGGCACAGAGACAAATACTGTGTGATTCCACGTTTATGGGGTACCTAGAGTAGTCACATTCATAGAGACAGAAAAGTAGAATTGTGGTTGCCAGGGGCTGAGGGAAGAGGAGAAAAGAGGAGTTATTGTTTAATGGGTACAGAGTTTCAGTTTTGCAAGATGAAAACGAGTTCTGCAGATGGGTGGTGGTGATGGTTGCACAATAATGTGAATGTACTTAATGCCCATGAACTATACACTTAAAATAGTAAATGTTATGTTATGTATACTTTATTACAATTTTTTTAAAAAGTCATGTGGAATTACTGTTTGATCAGTTCGTCTGATGGCCTACCTACAACATATGGGCTGGCATTTGCTGGCTAAAAGAGTTTGCATTTAGACAGTGTCTCTGGCATGCTATGGCTTGGCTCCGTTTACCTCTTTTGCGAGTCACAGAACAGATTTGCAAGATGTGATTTCTGTTTCAGTTCTCAGTTCCTCCATCTCAGACTAGCTGTCAGCAGAGCAAGTTTCTTCTTTCTCAATCTCATTGGTTTGTTTGCTTGTTTGTTTATTCCTCTTAACGAAAGGTAGTAGAATTGAGATTCCAACCTAAAGCAGCCAGAATACTCAGCCTGGACGTTTCTATCATAGGGGTTCCCTAAAGGTTAAAGCAAGCCTTTGAGATATGCACAATCCACTTATACCTAATAATAAATACAGTTCCACAACCTTGACAGTTCTAAGCACCCTCTGATCCACAGACAAATATGGCATTGCCTGATTTCCAAACTTCCCAGATTGAAGGGCAAAACATATACATACACAGTTGTGTGTAGGAAGAATAAATTCTAGGAAGTGAAGATCCTATGCCCATGTAACGTATCTACATAACTGTGATACTATTTGCTTACATTTGTTTCGAATCCTTTCACAAGGAAAAGAACCTAGAATACGAGAGATAAGATTCAAAATTAAAATGGAACACTACTAGAAAATTTAATGCGTTCACTTAGATTTCTTTGAAGTATAAATGATGATGTTAGAATCTCCTTTAAGAGTACATTTAGACAAAGCAGAGAAAGAAACAAAATAATTCCTAACATATGCACCATAATTTAAAGTAGGAACCAGCAAAATTTTTCTATAAAGGGCCGAATAGTACATGCTTTAGGCCTTATGGGCCATACACAGCCAAAGACAATGTGTAAACAAATGAATGTGGCTGTATTCCAATAAAACTTTATTATGAACACTGAAATTTGAATTTAATGTAATTTTTACAGGTCATAAAATATTCTTTTTAATTTTTTCCAACCATTTAAAAACATAAAAACCATTCTTCTCTCTAAGGCTGTAGAAACACAGGGAATAGGCCAAATTTGCCCTGCAGCTATAATTTTCTGATCCCTGTTTTAAAGGCTGGTTGCTCCAAGGGCGGCCCAACACCCAGGAGCTTGTCAGAAATGCAGAACCTCAAGCCCACCCCCAGATCCTCTGAAGGAGAATCTGCATTTTTAACAACAATCACCACATGCTTGTTTACACTGGTTAAAGGTCCATGCAGGCTGTGAAGCCAGACCAATCTCTATGCTACAACTTCCCAGAGAATTTCTGGATCTTTCTGTGTCTCAGTTTCCCCAAGTACAAGGTGGAGATGAAAGCATTGTCTCCCTCAAGCATGGTTGTGAGAATTCACCCAAACGTATACACACAGGGTTTGCAACAATGTTTGTCATTACTATTAGAATAGCTTGAGTTATTTTCAGAGCCACCTTCTGAAATGGGCAAAGCTTACCCACTTCCCAGAAGAAACTGTAGCCCAAAGAATAGAGAAACTTATCTGGGATCACAATTTAGTCCCGAGGATAATGAAAGGCTCAAGGGTACACAAGGACAAACTCCCCAGGCTCCCAGGTCTTCCAGCCCAGGTTTCTTTACCTTCCAAGGTCCACTCTCCACAGCATCTCTCAGCTCATGCCCCTTAGACATTCCCTAAGAATACCTCTGCCACACAGGATCTCCTTGAATCTGTACCCCAAGTTGCCCTTTCATTCCTTGAAATTTATCTTCTATTAAGTTGCATAGTGTTTTTTACAACTTTTCTTTCTAGTTATAGATTGTAAATTTTTTCTCTGCTGAGTCTTGTAGCCGAGTGACTGTTTTTCATTATATTTGTAGGGTTCAGGGGGAAAAAAAAAGGCAATTCCTTTATTTGAGAATCCTGACATTTATTAGCATAATAAAACTCTCAAGATGAAATTGCAGTTTTCCAGACAGTAATTTCATTTGCAGGACAACTTACAAGGGATTTATTTTAAAGCCAGGTAAAACCTAAAATATATGAGACATGCAGAAAGTGCAAGCCCCAAATAAAATGAAATAAATGTGTTATGGATGGAAAACTCAGCTGTTGTCTTTCACATATTAATTAGGGGTGACAGGAACAACAATCCAGGGAGTCAGGGTCTCAACCCATCTTGGTTTGCTTTCAAAGCTGCTGCTAGTTCTTGGAACAGAAGAAGTTTCTTCCAACACCTTGAAAATCATCACACCATACCCCCTGACACATCACTGCTAAGCATGAAATCGTTGTTGCTGTTATTGTGGTGGCTTCTAGCAACATCTTTCATTTGGACAGAGCTTTCATATTTACCATTTAACTGACCTGTCAAAAAACTCCGTGATGGCCATACAGAAAATTCTCTTCTCAGTTACACGGGGGTTTACTAGAGTTAAATGACTTGAACAAAGTCACATAATTGGTAAGTAGCAGAACCAAAACTAAAACTTGGTTCCTCTGAGTCCTAATAGAAATAAGGTAATTTTAATAATAATTGGTTACAGTTTTAAGGCACTTTAGAATACAAAAAGTGGGTCCCCTCCATCACTTCATTTTATGCATTCAGCGAGACAGACAGGAGGCAGGCAACAGACCTGGGCTGCAAAATTGTTATTATTGAACACATGTGTATGATGAGTCCTTATCTTGGGTTCTCCTGTGGCAGAAGCTTATGTGCTGCTGCTTCACCCAGGAGTTCAATCCCAGAGGAGCAGGAGAGACGGGGTGAGGCAGAGGAGTAAAGAGAACAAATAGGGGTCACACTGACCGGGTCACTGCTTGGTTTCATCATGACTCATCATCACTGGATCTTGCAGGACTGTCTCCTAAGAGACCATGTGAAGAGCTGCCTCATAGAACAGTCCCGCCAGGAGGAAGAAGGGAGAGGAATTCATCTACCAGCCTCTCACTCTCATTGATCTAAGGTTTATTACTTCATGGGGCATTAACTTCCCAGCCCTCTGTCTTATGCCTCTGTAGCAACAGGAAATGAGGCATGTGGCAAGGTACCATTGGCTTAGGCTCACAGGAGGCTGATCAACACAGTGAGCAGAGCCGAGCCTGTGCACAATCAGTGACAGTGGTGGTGGCTGGTGGGAAACACACAGCCAAGGATGCAAGGAGCAAGCAGAGCATAGGAGGCATTTGATATAGCTACCAAGTAAAGCAAACCAGTTCCCTGACATCCCCAGAGCCCGTTCATCCTTTTCCTCTCACCAAACATAATGCTGCAAGCATTAGAATGCTAGGAAGTTCCAGGGTGGGGATTTGAACCCCAATCTTCTTGACTGTAGACACTATAATCTTCCCATCATAATATGCTGCCTCTATTTATATGACCATGAATGTAGAACACGAGTATGCACAAATAGATACCATCCCGGAGAGTTACTGAGGAGTTACTGGGAGAGTCTTTCTGCTAATCTGAGGAACATGCTCAGATTAAGTGACAGTAGAATCAAAATGACAATGAGGACAGAGTTACTCATTTGAGTAACCTGCATACAGAGGGCCCCATCCTAGAGAGCAGAGGCCTTATGTCTAAAAACCATTCTTGGATTTGTAATTCACCCCAGGCACATCTGTAGGAATACATGGAACCACTGCTTCAGTATTGCAAAACCATGGCCAAATATGATTCAAAGACAGAGGAGAGTGGCAGAAGAAGAGGTTAAATACAGAAGGCAGGATGGTATCGATTACCTGTCCTGGAAGCTGGGGCTCAGGAACCTTAGGTAAGTCCAATGATAATATCTATGAGGGCAATAATGAATATTATGAAAGATGCAGCATCTGTGTCCACCATAGAAATCCTTCACGATCTCACTTCTATTATTTCTATGATTTTATAAAGAGTGATGAGTAAGAAATACCTTACTAGAAACTGACTTGGTGTTGGAAAACTTTTAGAAGAAGTACATTCATTCAACAAACATTTATTGAATGTCTACCAATGTTTAACCATGTTAAATTCAGGGTTCGGCACTGGAATTATTTTGGATTATTAAAACATGCTCCATGCACTCTAGGAGCTCAGTTTAGGGTAGCTGTGGCAAGTAGGCTTTATCTTCTGAGGTCACAGCTAAACTCTTCATGAAAGAGTTGCATCAGCTATCAGCAATTTCTGTACTGAGCACTGGGATGACACCAGCAGCACATATGCCAAATACTTCCTAGCACTTAAGACGTACTAGTCTACTTGTTCCTCTGAGCGGTGATGGATCTTCCAGAAGTCCACAGGATTTGAGCTGGGAAGTTCTTAAGCTAAATTCAAAAAGAGGGTTCCCAAAGGAATCCAACTGATCAGGAGAAAAAGAAATCATGCAAACAACAGGTGGTAGTCTGGCGGGCTGTCCCTCTGTCCGCAGGGCTCCTGCAGCAACTCTCCCCCTGAAACAGTGATAATTTCCTCCTAAAAGGGGGAAAAAAAAGGAAAATTCACTTATAATCAAGAAAGAGAAATAAACACCTACCAGAGAGAGACTGGTCTAAGACAGAAAGACAAAGAACATGCATCTGCCTCCCCTTCACTCAAATTTCTAGAAATGGCAGGAAAAAAAATCTGCCTTTAAAAAGAAATAAATCCATAAAATTATTGGAAAATAAGAATAAATGCCATCAACAAAGTGAAAAAGGTTAAAGAATCCTTAAAAAAACAAAAGCCATGCAGGATGGGATTGTCAGAGGACTCAGTGTGGGGCCGGGGCCAGTGCAAGCTGGGGCAGGTTGGGGAACTCTAGGCAGCTTTTTGCCTTCCAGGTGTCTCCCTCAGGCAGCTCAGGAAATGAGGAGAATCACACAATTTATTGGGTAGCCAAAGAGATCCAAAAAACTCAAACACTCCCACGCCTAAAAGATGAACCACTCACTGTCAACTCCAACCCCTACAGCATGAAAAGACTGGATTTGGGAAACAGAAACTCTATCCACTCATGGACAAACAGGAAATTTAGAAATGGAAGATCACCGCATAGCCCAAAAACCATAAGCATTTAAGGAAAATCATAGCCATAATAGAAAGATGCCAAACTCAACAACAGAAATGATTCTCAAGGAAATGTCAAGTCTATAAATATAAAACAAAGAGAAGGAGCCTGTAAGAGATGTGTATTAATACCCTCCGTGGAATAAGAAGATAAGTTGGAGAGAACATCAGTTAGTAAGTCGATGAGTCAGTCTGTCTCTCTATCTCAAAAAAAAAAAAAAAGAAGATAAGTCATCTATGAAACAAGAATGGGCCATTTGATTAAAAAAAGAAGAAGAACCAATTAAAGAACCCAGATATGAAAAGCATGACCATTTAAATTAAAAAGAAAAATTCCAGTAGAAGAACTGAATAACAGTATGGACATAACTAAAGAGTAATTTAGTTGCTGAAAGAAATGTCACATCAGTAGAAAAGAGACATCTTAATAGAAAAATGGACAAAGGATATGAATGGATGATTCACCGAAGAAGAAATCCGAATGGCCATTAAACATACCAAGAGATCCTCAGCGTCAGTGGTCAGCAGAGAAATGCAAGCTAAACCACAGCGAGATTCAGTGTCTGCCCATCTGATGAAAAAAATTAAATGACTGATAGGTCCCGGTGTTGGCAGCAGTCTGGGGAAACAGCGTCATATAGAGTTGGCAGGGGCCTGAATTGGCACCACATTTTTGATGAGCAATCTGGCAGATCTTTTCTAATTAAAATGTGCATACTCTTCTCTGTAGCAATTCCAATCTAAGGGACCCATCCTAGAGAAATACTGCACATGCATCCACAGTGACATATACAGGGAAGTCTCTGCAGTACTGTTTGTGATCATGAAAAACTGGAAACCAGATAAATGGCTATCAAGAAGAGAATGGGTAATTAAACCATAATATGCATCCATATCATAGAATACCACAGGGCACTTATAAGGATTGATACATGTGTTGACATGGAACGATCTCATAGACATGTTTTAATAATAGTCAACCTGTCCTGATAATTTACAAGTGTCGAGTATATTTTTTTATCACTTTAAACAGTGATATCTCATTGAAACCTCACAGGGACCTGAAGAGGTGAGTGCTAGTATTAAACCCATCTTACTGAGGAGGAAACTGAGGCACAAAAGTCTGAGTAGTTGCCCAAAGTCCCACACAGTAATGAAGTTGAGATTTAAAAGTCAGCAGCCTGATCCCAAGGATCATGCTTTTTAAAACTATATTCAATGATTTATTTAGCATATAAAAAATCAAGTTGTCCAGCTATATGTAAAGAATTATGCAACTTATATGAAAAATAACAAAACTATGTATTTCCTTATGCATACAAGTTTCTATGTTACTGCCCAGGAAATACTTAGATAGGTACACGGCAGATCCATACTTCAAGGTCGACGATGGAGATGGGGATGCAGAATGAGGCTCTCACTTTGTATTGTATTTGATTTTTATTCAAATGTAATCATGAATTAATTGTGTAATTAAAATTTTAATTTATAAAAGCTGACCACCAGATCTCCAGATGGACATAGATGATATATCTCTAAAGAAATGTGTTAGGAATGAAATTGTCAGTCTCTAAAGTTTAGATGTGGAAGAGAACAAAGACCTTCAAAAAACATTTGGTCTGGCCTTTCTGTATAGGAACATGTCCTGAGAGATGGACGTTTACCCTTTGCTTGAAACACGTCCAAGAACAAGGAGTTTATCACTGCTAATGCAGCTTATATGGTACAGGGAAAGCAAGACAATGTGGTTTGGTGGGAAAAGCGTGCACTTTAGAGGCAGACAGCATGAAACTTAACTCCTGGTCCTCACTGGTACCAGCCATGGAAACTTGGCCTTGGTTCCCTGATCTGTACAATGGGGCTAAGGTGCCTCCCTCACAGAGCTACTGGGAAGATTAAATAAGAGCATGAATGTAAAGCACGAGGCTCAGTGCTCGACAGAAAGAAAGTGCCAGTACCCACACACGCCCTCCCTATCTCTTTGTTCTGGTTGTTAGAAGGCTACACAAGTGGAAATCTACCTTGACTCTGGTTGGTCCAATTTTCTGGGCAGTACTCAGTGTCCAGGTATTTGTGAATGGATGATTTTCTACAAGCTTTACTCATAAGGTCAAGAGCTGTCCCTGGAGCCCAGGGGTCATCCAGGAAAAGAGGACGATAAAGCCATACAAATCCAAGAGTCCCTCTTGGAGTAAAAGCCCAGTGAAATGGTCAAATCCTTCTGTGAACCTTCCTACACCCGCAAAGCGCAGGTACATGTTGGACCCTTGAGCTGCCACCACTCTGCCTCTCAAAATTCTTCGGTTTAGCAAACTCTCAGAAGCCTGGCTTGAAGTTCACGAGAGGGACATTCTTGGGACTGAGTGGAGGTGTGACACCTGGGCTTGGAGAGAAGCTGATCAGCCAAACCCTCGTGTTGATAGTAGGGAGGTCAGGCTCTCAAGGGGAGAAGAGGCCTGGGCGCCAGGCTTAGGTGTGCACACCTGCCCCAGAGAATGAGCCAGAGAAAAGAATGGGCTCCAGGGCCTGGTCTAGACAACCTCCAGCCTCTTCTACCCTGACCCTGATGCTCTGTGTCTCTGTGCCCCTCCGGCCCCACGGCTTAGAGCCCACAGCCTTGCTGTGCTTGCTT
>VBSM01003211.1:5453018-5466644 GCA_008086735.1 Cheirogaleus medius
AAGAAAGAAAAAAAAAATTCAGCAGGTTCTGCCGCCCCCTCCACACCCTCCCCGACCCCTTCCCAGCCCTAGCCCTGTAGCTCAGTCCACCGGCCGTCCCGTCCTTGGGGTCCAAGCATCAGAAAGGGAAGGGCCTCAGGGTGGCCAGCAAGTGCTCCGTCCACAGCGGGAGCAACCTAGCCCGGCGCAACCAGCTGCGAACCTGGGGGCAGAGTTTCTACTAGGACCTGAACTGAGCACACTTTGCTCTCCAAAGTAAGCCACCCTGGTTTGAATTAATCAGATAAGCAAGGAATTAGTAATGAGCTGGATTATAGTATCTATTGATTACAAATACAAGTCACCAGGTACTGCCCTGTGGGAAGCCCTGAGAGTCCTGCTGCAATGACCAGAATGACTGCTGACAGCTGCCTCACTTAGCTCCCTGAAACATATAAATGAGCACCTGAAGACAGGATTTTCCCTCAAAAAGTAAAAGGACTTCCTCCAAATATCTGTGGACACCAGGCAAAACGTTTCTTAATAGGGGCACAGAATTAAGCTTCACTTCAGCTCAAAGAACAAAACTTTCTAAGGTTTTGCAGTCCTACGTGACGTGGTTTCATCATAATGTGGAAGTCAGGTCTGGCCTTGGAGTTGTTGATATGCCAATAACAATGCCCTGAAATGCTTTTAGGGAGCTGCTGTCATCTGGGTGATGTGGGAGAGGGGATGCGTTTGGTAGATCAGACTCTGGGGTCAGGAGGTGGGAAGAGAAGGGGAAGTCAGACCTCCTGGATTCATTCCCCAGCTCTGCCCTTACCTGGCCATCGGATCCTCAGCCAAGCCCTCAACTTCTCCAATGGCCTTTGACATTTCAATGGTCATAACCCATCTACTTCAAAGGTACATTATGACTTTCAAGTCAGAAAAAAAATTCAAAATCTTTTTATACACTGGGAATAGCTGTGGAAACGTTGGATCCTGTCATCTCTTATTTTAGGGGAGAGGTGAATTGCAATGCATCGTCCCTTTGCACAGCCGCTTGCATGCCCTTTACATACATTCACCATCAGTGGTGAACAGATGGATGGAAGGAAGTAGCAGCCTGCTCAACGCCATGACCCTGAAAGGCACTGCACACCTGTGACTTCTCCCCACCTGAATCCCTGATGCCACTCCCAAGTGAACCTGCAGTCAGACTCCCCTCCCGTTGCTCTCCTACCCAAAGCACAAAGGACTTTCCTTGTGCCCAAAGCAGAAGACACAGAGGCAACCATGCTGTCAAAGGCTCCACCTTTTAAAGACAGTCAACACAATCGGGGACCACCCATTTCCTCCTTGCCCAGGACATATCAAGAGGCAACCAAGCCAGCTACCCCCTCCCCAGTCAAGCTATATAGGGAAGTAAGCAGAGACAGAGGCAGGGCTGGGAAGAAGAAGGACCGGAAGAGGACACCCCCATCCCCAGTCCAAGCACCTCAAGCTGAAGCGCAGTGGGGCTGGGGACTGGAGAGGAGACTGCTACAGAGGGTGGGAGACTAACAGTCAAATTGGAAGAGGACTCGCCTTTATAATACCCAAAAGTGACCAGTAACACCAAAATGGCCATGTCTTGTCTCTCCCCCACCTAAAACCCCCAACACAGCCCAGCCTCAGGCACAGTGGACACCGGCTCCCTGCCCCACCCACACCTGCCCCTCCAGGGTTATCCACCAGCTCACGCACTGTTCTGGCTGCTCCCCACGAGCCTTCCTTGGGTGAAGCCTCATCCCCACCCTCAGCCCCCTCCCAGCTGACCCCGACTCCCCTTGAAGACTGACTCCTCCTCTCTTCCAGGAATCTCCTGCTGCTGGGCGCCTACACTCTACCTCTGTGCAGGTTTGAAAAAAGATGACCCTCTGAGAGGTTGAATTAGAAAAAGATGCCTCTCTGGGATCAAACAGCAAAGCCCACAGCTTGATTAGCCGGGGAGCCTGCACGTCAATCCCTGCTCTCCCCAACCAGCCCTCTTGGCAGGGTCACTTTATTCAACATACAACCTGCTCAACCGATCAGGAATCACTTCTATCCCGGGAGGCTGCATTGGATATCCTACCTTCGGGTTTTCACAACATCCTACTCAAACGCTACCGTGGGTGAGTTAAACAGGCTGTGAACTGCTCAAGGCTTGGGGTTGTGGCAGCCATGGGAGATGCTGTCCAGGCCTGCCTTCCAGAGAGACCTGTCGCCGGGAGCAGCATCGTGTCCTTCAGCGTCCATGGCAGAGGCACGGTCTCCCCAGGCTGCTCCCGGCAGGAAGTACCAGAGCCGCCACTCCTGCCCAAGGTGGGTCTCCTCTAGCCAGAGATCTTTGCTCTGGGTCTCCCCACCAGCCTGACCAAGATTTCCTCTGAGCTGCACTCCAGGGCAGGCTCAGATTACACAATCATCCTTCTTCCCTCCCCTCCTGAGGTACCAGGCCTGCACCACATTCTGAAGACCCTCCCTGCCCGCCTTCTCCTGCAGCCTCCTCCCTTCGTCCTTCACAGGCCCTTCCACCAATCAATCTTTGCACTTCTGCTTCCCAGAAGACCTGAACTGACACGACTCCTCATCATCTTTATATCCTCCGTGCCTGGGACGCTGGGATGCACGTTTGGAGCAGTGATCAAGAGCATGGACTCAAATCGCAGCCTAGGGACTTGTTCCATATAGGTGGCCTTGGGTGGGTTACTTAAACTTCTCTGAAACCTAGTTTGGTGTCCTCATCTATTAAATGGTATGATAATTCCTACATCTTAAAGTTGTTTGAGAATTAATTAAGTTAATGCATGAATGTTCTTAGCACAGTGCCTAAGAACATAATATTAATAAATATCTAATGTGATATAACTGTTTGCATTGGATACACTAAATATCCTACTCGTGTTAGTAGTTACACTGAAAAAGACTTTTAAACCAGAGGACACAGGATTATCTTTAACTAGAAATTTTAAGGGTTTTTTTTTCTTTAGTCATTAAAAGGAAATAGAGGCCCAGAGCAAGATGAGATCACTTATAAAAACAAGTTAATAAGAAGTTTCATCTGTTGCACATCCTTGTAGCAACAATTAAAAAGTCTGAAGAAGATACAGATACAAATATAAACATAGACCAGAGTTTCTCAGCTTGGGCACTGTCAACATTTTGAGTCCCTTACTGCTTGCTGGGGGGTGGGGGGGCTGTGCACTCTAAGATGTTTAGCAGCATCTCTGGCCTCTATGCACTAGATGCCAAAACCACTTCCCAGCTGCGACAACCAAACATGTCTCCCAATATTGTCAAATGTCCTGGCAGCACAATTACCCTGTTGAGAACCTCTGGCATGGACACAGACCAGAATTCTCTAAAAAGTGTTGGTACTTTAGGAAAAAAAGTAGTAGAACAATAATACTGTAATATGTGACATAATTTATGCAAGAAACATGCCTTCCACAATAGTTTACATAAAAATTATCATAATTTTACAAACATAAGATCTTTGAGAGCAAGAATTTTCGCTGTCACCCTTCCTCCCATCTTCACGTCTAAAACAGTGTCTGAAAGTTAGGACCTCAATAAATAAGGCTGAATAAATCATTAATTAATTAAAGGTATAATCCCAGAACTTGCATTTATGGAATGCTGGCATTATGCCAACCACTGTGCTAAGACTCATAAACACTAGATCATTCAGTTCTCATAATAATCGTTTGAGGCAGGTACTTTCATTCTCCGCATTTTGTGGAGTTGAAAATGAGGCTAACAGAGATTGAGTTACTTGCCGAAGTCTCACAGCCAGTACGAGGCAGAGCCGGCAGAGGTGCAGCATTCTTCTTAATGTCAGTCCCACACAAGGCCTGCACTCCTGTCAGACTGCCCACATACAACCCATATCCCATCCTGGAGGAATGTGTGGGCAAGGGTGGATTCGGTGACCAGCTCCGCCCCCAGGGCTGCTGTGCTTGCAGCACGAACCATGAGGATTCAGCCGGGAAGCCGAATGCAGCCTCTCGGCTGTTCCTGGGCTAAGGATTTTCAGGCTGACCACTATTCAAGAAGCAATGCCCAGAGGTGTGGTTTTGTCAGAGGCTGTACCCAAAGGAGCCTGATGTGGAGAGTGAGGAATAGTTGCAAACACCTGCAAACAGAAATTGTGCTCGGACTCCAGGGCAGAGGTCTTTCCAGTTCAGAGAGACCCCTCCCCAAGGACTGGGAGATTCAGTATACTATCCTATTGAGAGACGGGGCTAAAGCCAAATGAATCTGAGTTTCCAATCCTGTCTCTGCCACTTATGGCCTGATCTTAAACAAGTAAATCTCTTTCACGGTAACATGGACTCACATTAGTATCACCCAAAGTTACTGGCCATAGTAAGTGAAACCATGCCAGGGGAGTGATGGATGCTGTGACTATAGCAGCTGCTGCAGCCTGGCAGTGCACAACCCCAGCCGCGCCCTACCCTAAGCCACACAGTTCAAGGGTCCGTGGCAGAAGTGGATAGAACTAAAACCACGGAACTGAGACAGAAGCCCAGCATCCAGACTGGGGCCCTTGATGGGGACTAAGGAGGGATGCACCTGAGCCTGCCTCAGCTGGGACCAAACACCTAAGGCAGCCACCCAACTAACTATAGTGCCCCCTGTTGGGCCTCTGCAGAACAGGGCAGGGCAGTGATGGGGGACAGAGGTCCTTCAGGGCAGCCACTCCCTTCCCCTTGGTTACATACTGCAGGGATTAAAGGTGAGAAGGCAAGGAATGCAGAAGGGACAAAGAATGCTGGTCTAGCAAACCAGTCCGGGTTTGCTTTCAGGCTCCCTACGCCAGCACGTGATTATTGCAGGCAGGCGTTTGCAGCCTCTCTGGCCCCGTTGAGGTGGGGCCTGCAGCACCCTACTCCTCTGTTACTGCACCCTGCACCCAAATCCCGGTGTGTCCTCCCTGACACCTCCTCTAATCCTCTCCCCAGATTCCATTCCACATTGGCTCTCAAGCACTGCCACCAACTTCACATTCACTGTCAAAACATTTACTGCATCTGTGCTAATCAGCGGCAGCCCCAGGAAAGGAAAGGCACTTTATACTTTCAGAAGACGCGCTGCTATAATAGACACATAAATTCGCACGTTAGGAAATCCTCAAAGCAGACCCGTGACTCTATCCCAGCCCCTCCTCCGCCTCCACTCGGTTCCCGGAAATCATTAGTTTGGAATTGAACCTGAGTAACCAAATGAGCTCTTTTTATTTCTCTGTTAGGGCTTCACCCTGAAGAGAAAGAAACGCAGGCAGGCCAGCCACGACGTTTCGCTCTTTATGGGTCTCAATTCATCGGATGTGCATATTTCTTGACGCTTTCACCGCAGCTACGCCTCACTGGCTGACAACTCCTCCATTACCGCTCTGCTATTTCTCATTCATTTTTGTGACTTTTCTTTCTTATTGCCATTCTTTCCAGACGATATCATTAAGGAGGCTGGAATTATTAAGCTCTTCCTTCTCACCAGTTTCTCAAAGCATCCTAAAGCCGCAGAAATTGTGATGAATGAGCTCAAATGCCTTCATTTTTTATAACTCCAAATGAAATTTAACCACAGCTAACTGCTGAGACAAGGGTTTCATCGGATGAGCTTCTTGCTTCCAGATATATTTATGCACAAGAGGCAACATCCATGCCCATGAATGTCTGCTCCAAGCTCACGTGCCAGGTTCCCATCACGAATGCCGCTGTTCATGAGAGAGGCTGGCACCATCTAGCAAAATGACTTCTATGCAAGGATTCTATGTAACGCTTACCTCAACTGGATAAATAAATTTATGGTATGATTGTTTGCTTAGTGTCAGCCTTGCAGAAGCCAGGTCATTTTCCTCTGTATGGTGGACATAGTTTGGTCTTGCCCAGTACCATTTACCCATCTTCTGACAAGAAAATTGTGACCTTCTTTTGGGAAGGTCAGATTCCAAGCAGAGGTCTTTCCTGCTTTTAGTCTATGCAGTTCCAATAGGGTGGAATCTGCCAAACCCATTCTGCATGGTCACCTGACCTAGCCCTAGCCAATCAGACAGCTCATCCCCCTGGCCACAGTAATTGGTTCAGGAGTAGGCATGTGACCAAACCAGATCCAACAGGCAGACTACTGGGCTGATATTGGGACTGTTGAGAGAAAAGCATGCGCTCTCTTCTAGGATTTGAAGCTACGAGCGTGCAGGCATGCAACCTCAGGCTGATGCGTTGCTTGAGAATGAAAACGACATGGAAACCAACAGAGCTGAAAGATGGAGAAAGGGCAGTTGCTAAAAAGCTTAAGCTCCCTGGTTCAAGAAAAGCCTGAAGCTGGACCTACATGTGAGATTTTCAGTCTTATAAGCTGAAAAATTCTCTTTTTGGTTGTATCAGTTTAAATTTTTCTATTACGTACAGGTGAATATTAAGTTCCATGAGGGTAGAGAAGTCATCGGTTTTGTGTATTACCTTATGCACTGTACTTAGCACAAAACAGAAGCTTAACACTCATAATCAACAAATGAACTATATAAACGCCTTTACCCAGGGAGCCTGCTCCTAATGCCCCTGTCTAGGTAAGCCAACAATCCCAAACACTGACACTTCCCTGTTTTACTCTACTTATTGCATAAGGACTTTGCAGTCTGCATGGAGACTCAGATGCTATCCTTCAGGAATTCAATGGGAGGGTGGCACCGGCCTCAGGAGGAACAGATACTTGCCCCAGGTAGGAATAAGGCATGGCAGCTAAACAGCTGGCCCCACAGCCCAGAAAGGCTGGGTGTCTCCTAAAGAAACAGCCACCTCCCCATCCTCACGGAGACATCCTGGATTGGAAAGGAATTGATCCTCTGGAGCAGTGTGCCCTGGAGCAGCTACTCAGTCTTTAGGGTCTCTATTCCCTCACCTGTGAGATGGCAACAAGGCTGCAGTGCACAGATAGGAGCCTGGATTCTGAAGCCAGATCACCTGGGTTTGAGTCCTGCCTCCCTCACTTACTAACAGGGCAACCATGGGCAAGTGGCTTCGGTTCTCTGTGCCTCAGCTTCCTTATCTGTGAAACGGGGCTAAAGCTAGTAGCAAGTGCATAGTGATGTTATAAGGATTAAATAAATTAACATATAAGAAGTATTTAGAAGCATGCCCAGCATACTGTAAACACAGTGTACATACTTGCTAGTATTATAACCTATTCCAGAGAGAAAATACTGGATGTTCAGTGTTTACTTGACACAACTGACAACACAAAGTACATGTCCAATAAATTATTAGTTAAAACATAACAAGCCAGTGTGATCCCACAGATGAAGCCAACCAGCACACCCCACTGACCAGAGCATGCCTGAGGACCAGTGCAAGGTCATGTGTCCTCTACCCAAGGATGCTACTGATCCAAGAGGTAACTTTGTGCACCTCCAGACAGACACAGCCCCTACAAGGTACAGGGCTTAGAAACAGAGCAGGTACCTCAACTATAGACAGCTGAAAAGAAAGAGTTAAAATCTTGGGAACACCATGACCATCTATGCTTTTCTAACACACAAATAATTTCATTCTTCTTTGTAATCCCTTTTTGAGAACATATAGCCAGTGCACACTTAAAAAAAGAAGGAAAATATTCCTTTATTTCTTAGTTGGAACAGCTTAAGTAAAAACTTAAGAGGAAACTGGGTCAACTGACCTACTTTTTTCTCCTTTAGAAAGTTTTGCATTTGGGATCTGAGTTGGTGGAAAATTTCCATTCCAAATTCTGCCCAGGAGAGGAAAATTAGCAATCTCCCTTGACATGATGGATCATGACATGCTAACCAACCTTCCAATGGCCTGTGTGTTACACCTAATGACTATTTAAAAATATTTCAAGATGAGTATCACACTCATAATAAAAGAAAATTTGGACTTGTACTTTTTTTGTGTGGAAGGCTAAATCAGTATCATCTTCCTTTTGTGCACAGCTCTTTTTCTTTACTTCTGAGAGACAGCAGTGACGTGTGCAACTTATGCCTTAAGGGGGTGAACCACCATTGCACATGCTTCGTTCCTGATGTGCAACTCTGAAAGCCACCATGTTTATTGATTCCATATAACAAATGGAAGCATTTATTGCATGCCAGGCATGTTCTAAATACTTTAAAATATTCATATGTTTAATTGTCACAACACCACTATATAGTGGACATTATTATTTCTTCCATCCCTGGTTTCTTCAGCAATTCCTTACTAAACATAGATTTTAGTGCCTGGTCCACACTGCTGAGGCCCCCAGCACCTCATCCTGGCTGCCGCCTCTCAACAGAATCCAAAGCCTCATCACAGTTTCCTACCCTCCCACTGATCCTGGAAGCCAATGACAGGGGTCTAGGCTGGCTCAGTCTCTCCATCTTGGCCCCAGAAACTCTAGCTCCTGGGAGTAACCTCCAAGATCAAACAGGACTTGCCCAGATTTTCCCTCAACCTGGTTCAGGGACCAGTGCCAGCTCTGCTTTGCAAGGTCATGGAATGAGAAGGGGTGAGATTCAAAAGAGAGAATTCAGGATGAGCCTGAAAGAAGTTCACTGAACATACAGTAAGGGATTGTAAATCCAGAGAGGACCCTTTTCCATCCCAGTTTCCATCTCTAGATGGCAATGTATTCAAGGAGGCAACCAGACTGGAGCAGGTAAAACTAGGAGCCAGAAACCCTGTGCCTTGTCCAGTGCTCATGACCACCCAAGAAAACTCTGGAAGCTTGGCAGGGGCAGGGCCTGCAGTCCTGGAACAATGTCAGCAGCACTTGCCCTCAGCGTCACACTGCATCACAGACGCCGGGCAGAGAGCTTAAAGGCCCTCCACCCCACCCCACCCCACCCTCGTGTGGGGAGGCCACCAGCCATCCAGACTGCCCAATAGCAAGCTGCAGCCTTCAAAAAGCTCTTTCTTCTATTGAAGTGAAATGTGTCTCTTCAGGACCCCCATCCCTGGACCCCAGTTCTGTCCTCTTTAAACAATCCCCCTTTCTCAAGACAGAGTTCCAGAGATTGAGGGGGTGGCTCTGTTCCTCCATCCATTCCACCCCTCCGGCTTCTTCTTTCCAAAATAAACATTCCCCAAGTAATCATTAAAATGACTTCTGTGACTTCTATTTCCCTCCCTTCTCTCAAACGCATCTGGATGTGCTGTGGTGTAATCCAAGCATCAGTGGACAAGGAATCTGAAGATATGGGGCCCATTCTAGAATTCTAGAACCTAGCTGCCCAGTGACCTTCAGCATTCTTCTCTAAATATATTCTGAGATCATAGTGTGGGCAGGTAGGAAGCAGTGCCCATTCCACTTTGGAGCTCTCATATTTCACAGGAAAGCCACCTCTAACAGCTGGGCGCCCTGCAGACCGTACTGTCTACACGGATGGGGAGTGCCTCATTCCTGCCCTCTTTGCGCTTGTCAGAAGAGGCAGTAACACCCAACCCAAGCCCAGGTGAGTCCACGTTTCAGATCCAATCCCAGTGCCTGAGCAGAGTCCCATGGGAATAATTTACCAATGCCAACTACATCACCCACCAAGTAGCCCCATTCTGTGCCAAACCCTAACGGCAAGCAGCAAGACAGCCAGTGGGTTGTTGCCCAGACAATAAACCATGGACCAATTTCGACTACTCTTTAGAAGTAAAGCTTGGGAAGAGAAATGGGTTCTCACTGAGTCAATGTCTAGACAGAGGATATTCTTAACAATTTTAGATGCATATCCATGTCCAAAAAGAGATTTTTTCCCCAAAGCCAAGCTTACATGTACCAGCATTTCTCTAGTACATTCCTGAAATAAAACTATTTCAGGAATAGTTTTATCCATATATATAACTAGAAGTCTCTCTTATAACTCCTGGAACAATGAACAAAGGAGAAACAAAGAATTATTTTACTATCTCTCTTTTTAACACAGGAGACTTTATCTAAAACTCTGTGGTCCCAAAAGAAAGCCAGTTCCCATCCCTCTTCCCCTCTGAGCCCATCTCCCCAAACTCTGTTTCCCAGAGGAAAGAAGGTCCCTGGTGGTTGGCCCCAGACTCCAGGAGACATCAGCACTCACGTGGACATGGCTTTCTATGATGGACAAAGTACTCTTGTTGCCTTGATCTTCATAAGTATCCTACGAAGTAGATGTTATAATGTGAATGTCACAGATGGGGAATGTAAAGGACACATCCAAGGTCACAGAACTGATGGGTTCTAGACTGGACTCCACATCCTCAGACTCTTTGCCCACATGGCTCTTTGAATTACACCACCACACATCCAAATGTGTATGAGAAAAGGGAAGGAAATAGAAGTCGCAGTAGTCATTTTTAACCTGCATCTAAAATCCAGCTAAATTAACTAGGACTGTTTTACCTGGGGAAAAAAAAAAAAAAGACTTATATTGGGATCATGATAGATTGCATTACTGGCTCAAATTCTTCTTCCTTCCCTGTCTCCACATCCTTTGACATATGGCTTTACAGTTCCTCATAAGAAAAAGGCAGAATCTATTTTCCCACCCCTCAACTCCGTGACATATTGTGGCCAACGGCATGAGGCAGAAGTGACAATGGGCTGGTTCTAAGACTGGACCTCCAGAGCCTCGAGTGCTGCCAGCTGCTCCCTGGTGCCTGTGCTGCTGCCGTGAGAAGAGCACACCTGAGCCAGCCCGCTGGTCCCCAGAGATGCACGAGAGATCCGTGGAGCGGGGCCGCAGCAGCGGAGACACCCAGCCACGCCCAAGAGAGCAGACCCCGGGCAACCTCCAGCAAAAACCCCTGAACAGTAGACTTGTGAGGACTGCTTGTGTCCGTAACCACTGGTGCAGAAGGAGTCCTTCTCCCCCCTCAGGTAATCCTACACTGGGAGAGAAGTTGGACTGCACCATCTGTTTCAGACTTTGGGATTTTAGGAATGAATAAAGCTACCAAAAACGGTCTTGGGAACCAACACAGGGCTGCTAACTTTTTGCTTTTCCAAGCAAGGGCAATATATAAAAATAACCACTATAGCCTACTGTCACCATCAATTCATAAAAGATAGGACACTGTAACACTACAACTGAGGGAAGGCTATAATCTTAGAGTACGACACAGTCCTTCCTAAGTAAAGATACCTGGCCGCCCTATGTATGTGAGCCTTTTTCTTTTATTCTGTCACAGATCAATGAAAACTCTGTCATTGAACAGCTGCAGTCTGTGTTCAATAACAGAGTTTTCACTGATCTGTGTATTAGCAACTTTTCTGCATGCTTTATGGTAGAACTGTCAGAAGAACATGAAATTAGCCACATATATTTTAAGACTTAAATCTTGGTTCTGTTTGTTCTGTGACAATAGAAAAGTTATGTGTTGGGTTTTTTTTAAAATCAAGGCAGAAAATAAAGCTAAAGATACATCTGAACACCTCTGTCGTGCCTTCTCCACTGGCTACCAAAAGCGGCCAGGGCACCCGGTGCAGCTGCCAAACCCTCGCCTCAGCACGACATTTGAGTTGCCCTCCTCAGGTAACTATGGTACCAGCGCTGAGCTTCCACGACTGTAATAACGTATGAATAAAAAGCAAAGTGGTGATTCAAGCAGAAGCTCTACTAGGGCCTACAGAGACATAACTGGGACAGGAGCGAAAGGCAGGAAATCCCCAGGACCAGCTCCAGAGACACCTGGCTCAGTCACCCAGGAGTGCTGGCTGTCTTCTCTCTGAGCCATAGAGCCGCTCCATTCTCTGCTGGATGTGTGGGAACCTGGGAGAAGGAAGAGGTCTAAAAGTGGATGGTGGTTATATTATTATTATATTATATTATGGTTATATTATTATTAAAATAATATTATAATATTATTATTATATTATTATATGGTTATATTATTATTATATTATATTATGGTTATATTATTATTATAATTATTATTATATTATTATATAGACTCAATTATCTTCCCAAAGTGTCCACTGCCCCGTGGATGCCAGACAGGCTGTGACTAATGGAACATGAGCAACAACAGCTGTGTCAATTCCATGCAGAAGCTTTAGGGGCCAGTGTGTGGTACAGAAGGTCTCTCTTTTCCCTCTGCCACAAGACCATCAGAGTTTCCAGTAGAAGCGGCTCATCCGGGCTTAGCCCCAGATTAAAGTCTACAACCAACTCCCAAAGGGCATGTACGACGAACAAGAAATAAACCCTGGTTGGTGGGAGTCACGGAGACTTTGGATGCATTTGTCACTGAGGCATGCCCATGCCCACCTGACCTGCATTGTGGGCTGCCATGATTGAAGGTGGCAGGCTCAACAGCAGTGGCAACAGAGGGAGATGGGGAGTTTGTCCTGGAGGTACTTCTGCACCTGACCCTGGGCAGGTCGGAGGCAGGGGCGAGGGTTGAACATAGAGACGCCTGAGACACAGGGCCCTGGCCCCGCTGAGCATGTGACCACTGGAAAGGCTAACCTGACCCTCTCGTGTGTGGATCTGGGTTTTCCCATTGCTCCCAGGCCCCGAAGGAACCCACACACCTGCGCAGAGAAGCTAGGGCTATTCTTTGGAATGGGAAAGCTTGGGATCTAATCCCATCTCTGACACTTCATTCCCGCCTTCACCCGCTCCTCCCCTGGGTACTTACTGTGCCAGGCACGCGGCAAATAGGCAAAGACCTGGGCCACACAGGCTCACACACGGGTAGGAGAACAGACAAGAAGTGAGTAAGGTAAGTCCCAGTTGGGCAAGTGCTCTAAGGAAATAAACAGGGTGAACGAAGAGAAACTGGGAAAGGCAGCTGCAGGTAAGGGGTCGGGAAAGGGCTCTCTGCGGAGGGATATTTGAGATGGAAAATGAGTCGGTGTCCGCCATGCAAAGAGCCTCGGGAAAACAGCAAAAGCAAGCAGGGCAACAGCAGGCGCAGAAGGAGAGGACGGCTCGTTTGAGGAACGGAAAAAAAGCTTTGGGAGCAAGGCAGGCACGGAGGGACCTTCAAGGAGGCTCCCAGCTCTAATATTCTGTTTGGCTGACCCTGCTGTCTTCATTCAGCCACCTGTCATCTCACCCACGAGTTATCACTCAGAGCCTGCGGGCGTGCCAGGCTGTGGCCAGATCCGGGGAGGCGGGATCAGACAGCAGAGGGGGCCCTGCCCAGCCAGGAGCTCATGGTCCTCTGAGAGCTCACTGTCCTGACTACAGAGAAGACGCCTCTGAGGAGCCTTTGGTGGCCAAGGAGGTTGCATGGCGAGAGGAGAGGGCAAGTCGTGTCCATCCCTTCTCAGCGGGGGGTGGGGGGGGCGCCCACCCAGCATCCCTGGGGCCTCCAGGCTCCTGGGCTCCTGCTAGAGGATGGTGGGGGCAGAATGGAGCTGGCATAGGGTGTCAAGTCCCCTACCCCACTGATCATGGCCGTCCTTCAAGGGAGGCAGAGATGTGGGAACTGTCTGGCCCAGGGCCCGGAAAGAGGTCCTACCATGGAACCAGGGGGCGATGGACTTGGTGTTCCTCTCAAAGCCGGCGCGGCGAGGCAGCTGCTCCTCCTTAAACCAGCGGACGATGACATCTCGGGACACTGGACGCAGCGGGCGCTCCCAAGTGCGGCTGAGGAGAGAGAAAGAAAGGGTGGAAGAGTGGGAGGGGGTGGAAAGAAGAGGGGAGTCAAAGAGAAAGGGGCAAAGAGGGAA
>VBSM01003211.1:5466726-5504398 GCA_008086735.1 Cheirogaleus medius
GGAGAGAATGGATAAGCGTGATGCCCACATTCATGCCTATGGAGAGGATTAAACAAGCCCAGGTACTTGAGGGCACTTTAAGATTATAATGTGCCAGCTGTTATTATTTTTTCTAAAAGAAAACTGTTATCACTTTCAAAAAAAAAAAGCCACACAGGTGGGAGTGAAAAGAGGCTTAGAGGAAATACCTAGAAAAAGAAAAGGCAGACTCCCCCAGCACGGCCAGGGCATGAACAGCAACATCCTGATGGAACAGGAACAAATTCATTGCTATGCGAGTGTCCCCCACGCCCCTCACTCCCTGATAAAGAGAATTCTGGGTCCCCTGCCCTGCATCGCCCCCTCTCCACCCTCTAGGGGGACACCTGCCTTTGCCATTGGCTCCTGTACTTTTATGAGGCAGAATCAAGACAGTGAACAGCGAAAGCAGAGAACTCCATGTGCTCTGGAAATAGCTGAGATTCCCCACCCAGGAAATACAAAGGATGAGGACAGGGGAAAGGAGCAGGGAGGGAACAGCTCTGCACACGGGCTGCCTGCGGAGAGGGACGCGTGAGAACTGCAAGCACCGAGAGTGGAGTGAGCAGGAGCGTGTGAAGCATGTAAGAGAATGTACCAGGTACCTTTCAATGTTTTCTCACAAGTAAGCCAAGTCTGTCGTTGCTTTTGTGCCTGACCTGTGGTTCCTGAATACACACCCAGACTGGGCCACATGAGACCCCTGCTGTATTCGGGCTACACTAAAACAGTAAGAGTTTGATAGCACTTAACACTCAGCAGGCACCCAAGAAGGATGTGCTGAATTAATATGTAGCGAAACCATGCTGCATTAACTCATAGCACGAAAACATCTGAACAGCAAGGCCTCAGCCCGCCTTAATCACAGCCTCCTCACCATTTCCCGCTGAGTGACAGAAACCTGGTTAATTCTTATTTTATCATTGCTATCCACCTAATAGTACTGGCATTTAGAATTCACCACTGCTGTACTTGTTCTTTATAAAATAAATGCCAGCTCTCTCCTTGTGTAGTCTCTGTATTTGCCCTGTGCCAACACTCTGACGCTGGACTCAGCACACATCCTTGCAAGTCCCAGAATGAATCCACTTGGCTTATTTTTACTTGCCCTAAAATGAATACACTTACACATGCACACTGGTGCGCACACACACACACAATAGCGAACACTGTAGATTTTAGAAAAGATGCTGGAAGAAAAACATAAAGTGAGGTTACATTCCACAGCTTAGAGCCATCATCGCTTGAGTTTGCCTCCAAACCCTCTCTTCCCTCATGCCTCTCTGGGCTTCCTTTAACCCTCCAGCCCTACGATGGCCTTGCTGCCTGTGGTATCCTCCTCGTTCCCTCTCAGGAACTCGGATCCTCCTCTTTGTTAAGCAGCACAGGGCAGCCCCGCCCCACCCAGCCTCTTCCTCCACATTTGCATTCCCTGAAAAAATAACTGTGTGTTATTTTTTCACAGGGGGTGGGGGGACATCCTCTAGTTTCTAGGACTTACTCTCCTTAGAAGGCAATTGGCGGTTATAAATAACAGCAAAAAAAAATTCACTCTTGTCCCTCTGTTCCTAAGCAGTGGATTTGAATTTGTTTCTAAGCAGAGAATTTCGGAGGGAATCTGTTTCCTTCAGATTGCAAATGCTAGGCCAGCATGGCTGCTCCAAGAGGCCCTGGCCAGAGCTTCACCCCTGTCCCTGGAACTTCCCTCCCATCAGTGGCATGCTGCCACCCTGCAGCACTGACAGACACGGTGCAGGCCAGTGCAAGTGCCACAAAGCTGAGAGCAGCGAGGCCACAGGGTCTGTCCTTTGGGGCAGCCACAAGAGGGAGGCAGGTGGGTGGCTCCTCTTGGGACCTGGGTCTGCAGCTCTGTGTGCATGGCTCTCCTAGTGACTACACAGCCTGCCTAGAACCATGCTGCACTGGGTCCATGTGGCTCTGTCATGTGGGTCCAAGGGATAAATTCGAGGTTTCTTTTTAAAAGCATAGAGAGGAAGAAGGCTTTTCTAATCACGCTCCCCAAATCTAAATAACATAAAAGGAAATTTGACCTCATAAAAATCAAGAATTTTTGCATGACAGAAAATTCCATCACTTAAGTCAAAAGATAAATGACAAGATGAGAAAAAATGTTTATCACAGACAAAGGGATCCTCCTCCCTAATAGTTAAGGAGTTCCTAGGAATCAAAAAGGAAAAGACCAATAGCACAATAAAAAAATAAACAGGTGGAAGAAAGAACAGATAGATAAGAAAATACCAGTGGCCCTTAAACATATACAAAATGCTTTATCTCAGTCATAAATAGAAATGCAAGTTTAAACTTGCTCTGAGATATCATTTCTCATACAAAACACAAGTTTGCCAAGACACTGTCGGCAAGGCTGAGGGATGAGAGTGTGAATTGCTGTCACCCGGATAGAGACCAAGCTACTGACTGCTATCAATATCATAAATGCACACAACCCCAACCCCGCAATCCCACTTTTGGGGATTTCTCTTGCAGATAATAGTCACATGTGTATAAAATAAACTTCTGCAAGGTTGTTCATTAAGGGCAGTGTTGGTGACAACCAATGATTTGAAACAATGCCAATGTCAACTAATACAGAGTTTTTGATAAATTGTAGCACATCCATGCAGTAGAATACCATGCACCTGTTAAAAATAACCTAAATAAAATTAAATTAACAAGCTACGAATTGATACGAAAAGACCTCTAAAAATAGTTAAATGGGGGGAAAAAGTGCAGAACCCCATGTATAATATGCCATCTCTCATGCAAAAAAGGCGGGCATAAGGTTTCTCACGTTGGCAACTGGAAAAAGAAACTGGGAGGATATGGCAGAAACTAAGATCAGTAGTTACCCATGGGGGCAGAGGGAACTGAGCAGATGGAGGACAAGGGAAGGAGTGGGATTTTTCCGGGTTGACCCTTCTAAACTCTGTGGTTTGGGAACCACATACATGACAAGAAAGGAAGGGGCGGGAAGGAGGGAGGGAAGAAATGAAGTCAGGGTCAGCCCTCCCTAGACTGAAGGGAGAGGGAGAAGAGGGTTACATGAATAACCACAAATCCCAATTAAAGCAAAACCCAGACAACCCTTCGTTATCTGGGGGTAAATGGACTCTCGGGCAGGCAGCCTGTGGCTAATGGGGCTGGCAGGTGCCGCCTGGGCAATGATGGGAGCAGGCGGCACCTGAGAGGAGAGGGCTCAAACCTGGGGGCTGGCCTAAGGTGGGCACAGGAGGGAGGTGGAGAGGCTCCCTGTGACTTTTCGACCTTTGGTCCTGGCAATCGTGGGCAGTCACCCAAGTGCCCCTGCCAAATAAACCCTTTGGAGACACAAATGTATGTGGGGACCGTCCTGCACTCAACCACACTAAACCGCAAACCTGTTAATCCAGATGGGGAGAAAGCAGAGCTGCCTGTGGGAACAAAAGGCAGTGAGCTGGGAATACCAGGCTGCGGGCCATATTTAACCCATTTGAGGTCTTTCATTCCAAGTTCTTAACCTGGGGTCTGGGGACCTTTAAGAGTAAAATCGCATGCAAGCATTTGGGGGTATTTACATGTGCACGTCTCAGAAGGAGGGGGATGCACAGCTTTCTTCAGATTCTCAAAGGAATCCTTGATTCCAAAAAGGTTAAGACTTTCAGAACTCCAATGTTACTAGAAACCTCCAACCCTCACACCTCTCCTGCCCCTCCCGCCCCATTACACAGACTGGGACACTGAGGTACAAACACGACTCGCCCCAATTTCAATGCAAGTCTGGGACAGAACCAGTACTGGAACCCGGGTGTCACATGCCCCAGTCCAAGGCCCCGCCCCCAGCCACGTGGCTGCAGAGCCTGACCCACCTGACCGGCACGGGGAGGGGTTGCGGAGGCCCAGGGCCCGGCAGGTGGTGGTAGAGTCTTGCCTCCTGCTCATGGCTCTGGCCAAGCTCCCGAAACATGGAGCTGAGGCCGGCGACGGTGCCCTTCTGGATGGCGCGGAGCGAGTGGCGCCGGTACTCGTCCCGGGCGCGCTGGGCTCGGCGGCTCCTCTCTTCGTCAGCAGCCTTGGAACGGCGCACTGGAAAGAGGGAGACAGCGTTGGCACAGACCTGCAGCCCAGGCTGTGCACTGCATAAGCCAGGACCGGGCTTAGTCCAGGAACCCCAGGACTCACCTGGAGTCCCAGCATTCACACAGAACTGGCCACTGAGACCCACAGGAGGCTCGCAGCCCAAGAATGGCAGTGCAGCCCAGGTCCAGCCCTAACAGCAGCCCTCGGGCAAGCCTGTCCCTATGGAGGTAAAGACGCTCATGACAATTTAGAGTTGTCTGTTGCTGTGACTCCATTCCAGAACAATCTAATAACCTCTAGATGGAAATTTCCATCTCCATCTTCCTGGGAGTGCCCTGCTCAGAGCAGCTTCTCAAACCCTGTGCCTACCTGCCCAGCTTCAAGGGCACCTGACAAGGTGGTCTGCATCTCCACACACTGCCACCATCACCCGCACTGACTGCGGGCTTTCTCTGTGCCAAGCCCTGGGCTCTGTGCTCTCCCTGCATCA
The DNA here is from genome assembly GCA_008086735.1 of Cheirogaleus medius. Classification (NCBI taxonomy): domain Eukaryota; kingdom Metazoa; phylum Chordata; class Mammalia; order Primates; family Cheirogaleidae; genus Cheirogaleus; species Cheirogaleus medius. The sequence goes on from VBSM01003211.1 coordinate 5,471,309, forward strand.
TCTCACTATCGACACTTCCCCCAACCACCTGGGAAAGGCACATCACTTTTCTGCTTTATAGGTGAGGAAACCCAGCCTCTGAAAGGCTAAGTAACTTGCACAAAGTTAAAGAGCTAACAAAGGGCAGAGCCAGGAATGGAAACCAGGCGTACCTGGTTCTAAAACCCATGAGGCTCTTCCCACCACATGCCCCACCTCATCCCCAAGCTCCCTTCTATTTAAAACCCTGTGTATCTGACACCAGAGCTCTTTCCTGCAAAAAGCCAAAAGAGCATTTAAAGACCACCTGGTTCAGCCAGGTGCTGTGGCTCATGTCTGTAATCCTAGCTACTTAGGAGGCTGAGGTGGGAGCAATCCCTTGGGCCCAGGAGTTCAAGACCAGCCTGGGCAACACAGCGAGATCCTGTGTCCCAAAAAGTAAGGGTCATCTTGTCCAACCTCTTCATGTTCCTCATGTGGAAACTGAGGCCCAAGGAAGGACAGAGACTTGCCCATCTGGGTCAGTGGACCAGGCCACAAACCATCCTTTCTGCTACCACAGGATAAGTTGTTAGAAATGTTAGTGTCCCAATTCTGGTGCCCTTTGTTTCTTGTTTCCTATGACCTTGGGAGCTAGTGGGTGAGTGTGGCAGAGGGAGACGGAAGAGGATCTTTTGGTAACTGTACAGATAGCAAGACTCCAAGACACCCCTCTCTCCACCTTCCATCTTTTTGTGCTCCTCACAAAGGGCCCTGTCTCAGCCAAGCAGCCCTGAAAAGACATCTCTGTGCTGCTGCTTCTCAAACTCAAAAGGGAGGTCTGCAACTGGGAAAATGCAGGAGAGGCAGCAAAACTTATTGGAGACAAGGTCTAGAATGAAAACCAATTATTTTGTAGTCTGATTGCATCTTGGCGGGCCCCTGTCTGCTTCTAAAACCCAATCCTTTTGTAGAGAACTCTTGAAGCTGGCCTTTTTCTTCTAATTGTGCTGGGCTAATGATTGTCCTGGACCCCCGCAGGTCGCCTTCTCCTCTTGGAGTAAAATCCTAGTCTGTGTCTACTCCAACACCATTCAACACGCACATAGCAGGCGCCCCGCCAGAGCCGTGCTCTCCTTTAGCGTTTGGGGGTAAAGGTCAGCTGCCCTGGTCCTGTAAGAAAGCGTCTCTACTTCACACGTTGTCAAAGCACCCCTCCTGGGAACATAACATCTCCCAGATCTGAGGAAGGCAGTGTGAAGTCTGCCCCTCAGAAGGTATTTATGGAACTGTACCTCGGGAGTGTCACACGCGGAATATCCACTAGGCTGTGAACTCCACGAGGGCAGGTGGAGAATTTTCTTTGGTCTATTCATTGCTGTATTCTAGTGCCAAGAACACGGCAGGTGATACATATTTTTGGATGACTGATTGTGCCCAATTAAGTATTTAACTTTGCATTAGGCCCTGAGCTGGGTGCAGAGATAACAGAGAAGCAGACCCTGCTTTCTCAGAGCCAAGCTGGAAAAATAAGACCAAAGAAATATCTCCACCATAATAAAAAGAAAGTAGTATTATTTTTAAAAGGCCCAATAAAGTACGATATTGGCAGACATGAGGGGCAGCAGCACTCACATTCTGCTAGGAAGCAGGCAGCCCCGTCACAGAGAGAGAATTTGACTGGGTCTGAGAAGATCAATGGGTATTTTCCAAAGTAAGAAGAGGAAGGAGGCCATTTTAGGGAGAAAACCTAGGTTTCGGTCCCCGGTTGGCTCATCTGTAACGTTCAGATACTAAGAACACCGGACTACCTGCCTTGCATTGGGGTGAGAGGCTCCGACCAGGTCAGGAAGCCCAGGGATGGGCTCTGCAGTCACTAGACTGCCACCTGATCACTAAGAGCTCAAGCCCTAGTGGGGCCAGTGACTTGGGAAGTTTATAGCCCCTGAGAGACAGTAACATTCAGTGACAGACAGGTTGCAGAGAGAAATTGTATGCAGACTGGGAAGACAGGTTTTTGGAACTCAGACAGCTGAGACACTGAGCCATTTGTCACAAAGAGACTAAATCCATCCTCCTGGAGCCCAGCTCTCATCTCGCCATTCTCTTCCTCAAAAGCCTTCAGTGGCTCCCCAAGTGCAAACACCTTGGCCTGGCAGATGAAGCCCTGAAGAAGTACCCTGCCCGCTCTTCTCTCCCAGCTCGGTAGGCCTCTGAGCTCTCCCCTGCCCTCCTTACACACACACACGCACACACGCACACACGCACACACACACACACACACACGCACACACGCACAAACGCACGCACTGTGCTCTGGCTCCACCAAGCACCCACCATGCTACAGCTGTGGTCACTGACTCAGACCAACCCTGGGTCAGCTCATAAATGCCAGGCCCTCCCCACTCCCCTGCCCGGACACAAAAGACTCAGTGCCCCGTAGAATTCAGAGGACGCAGCTATATCCTACAGAGAAACCAAATGCTTCAAAGCAACATCAATTTGTAGTAATCCCTTGGATGAACAGAGGAATGTTCCCCAAATTAAAGAAGAATCCTATAATACAGGGAAAGACATCAATAAAGACTTAAATTGTGGATGTGTGTAGATGTGTTTAAATTCTTCTCCATGTGATCTTGGGCAGCTGGAGTCACCCTATCTGCACTTTCCTTCCTCGTCTGTAAAATGAGGGCCTCATAGGGCTGCTTTGAGACATAAACAGGATAGCTCATAGAAGGGGCTTGCACCGTCCTTGGCACATGGCAGAGGTTTATTAAATATTATCTATTGTGGTTTTATCATGTTTCCTGTGAGGTGGGGAGGCTGGAATGGCACTTTTAGAAAGGGTCCATGCCCGGGTGGACGTGGGAAGTGGTGTAGGGGTGGGGGGCTGGGTGGGGATGGGAAAAATGAAAACTGTGTGTACAGGGGAGGCCTCTTGACCCCTGAGAAGGAGGAACAGGCGGCCCAGATGTTGAAGAGAACACACAGGCCTTTTGCAATGCAGCCGGCTGGAGCCTCGGTCACCTGGAAGAACAGGTGGGTTTGGCACTCACGATGATGACCCTGAGAGATGAACCTCTGGGAAAGAAAGCGGAGTTCCCCCACAGCTAAACCCGAGCCAAGGGAAGGAGCTCGCTCCACCCGACCCAAGGTTTCTGATCCTCGTCCTGCTCTCTGTGCCCGGTGGCTGCCAACACTGGCCCCCTGTGGCCTCCGGGGGTAACTGCAGAGGTTCCTTAAGCCCCAACACCCCACGCCGTGTGGGAAACGTGAAGACCCCGGGATGCTTGAGCCATTCAAGAGGAGAGAGAACCCTAAGCAGGGCACAGATCGGCCACTCTGGCTGGCATTTTTCTGAGTTATAATACCAGAAATATATGGCACCTAGAGTTTGGAAAGCACTGAAATTAGTTATGTCTGAGGAGAAACTGCACGATTTCCCATCCCATCGGTGGAGAGAAAAAGCCCTTCTGTTGTCCTCTCCTGTAGCCGTCCTCCCAGCTTGACATTCCGCTCTGCTCCACCCCCAGGCCGGACGCCACCCCCACAAGCCCCTCCAGGTTCTGTGTGTCTCAAGCCTACAGCATCACTGACCAGACCCCAGAACACGCTCCTTTCTAAGAGAGAAGGGAATGGAACCCGCAGCCCTGGGCCCTGGCCGGGGCCTGAGCCCACATTTCTCACTCAGCTCTGCCGGCAGCCTGGCAAGGGCTGGGCCGACCAGCGCGTGGTGCTGGCTGAGGGCCACGCCCGAAACCGCAGTTCAGGGAGCCCAGCGGTGAACACAAGTCCAACAGCCCCAAACCCCATTTACCATGCCAACCAGATAACGACCATAATAAATGTCCGATTTTATAAACAGTATCATTTGCGAAGTCATGCTGGCTCATCTCTAAATCTCTGGGCAACTACCTAGATGTTCTCTAGCTCCACACTCCTACAAGTTCTCAGTTGAAAAATTATGAAATGAATTTCTGTGCCTGATGCATTCTCAGAAGCCAGAGCTCTGGCTGAATAACTTAATTCTCTGTTGAACTGAATAACTAACTGTATTCAAATGATTCTAAAGGGGATAATTCTCTTTTTTCCTAACTTGGAGAATTTAATTTGGGTGTTTTATCAAAGACTGCTGCTCCCCGATAGATTAATGGCCCACTCTATCTTTCATATTAAATTAATTGCGTGTAGAATGGCTTTGTTGGGTTTGAATGACAGGCTCTAGAGTTTAGCTGATCATTCTTTAAGAAAGTATAAAATGAGGAACTAAAATCATAAGGCCTGAATTATCACATCTTTTTTCTGGTTTTCGGAGGCTTTTCCCTTGTCAGCTGCCACACAGTACGTTAATTAGCAATCAGGCGGCTCCGGGGCCATATGAGTTCCATTCTCTGTCTCGAAAGACACACCAGCCCAGCTCTCAACTCTCCACCCCATCGTGTAGCTACAAAAAGAGAAGCGCTTGGTGAGTGCCTTCACAACTTAGAAAGCACTTTTGTTTCCTCTCTCTCACTTCACCCTTCCAACAAGCCTTAGCTCAACATGATTAACCCCATTTCACAAGTGAGGACACTGAGCAACTGAGCAAAATCTTGCTCAAGTTCACACTAGTAAGGAGCAGAGCCAGGCCAGGACTCCCAGGCCAGTGCTCTTTCCCCCATACTGCAGTAGTCTCCAGTGACTTCACTTTGTGCTTGTTCACTGTTTTCATTTTTTCAGTATAAACCTTCACCCTGCCTCCTTTTCCCACCTGCCTCTGCTTCCATTCTGAATTTGAATGCATGAATTCTTCTTTAGATTTTTCCCATCTTATCTTCATAGCCTCATTTTTCGTCACTGGAACCCCAAACTGCAACTGCATCACGTTGACCTTGCTTTGCTCAATGCTGCTCCCTCTGCTATGATGCCCTTACCCACCTTCCCAAATGCCATTCCCTCCACTGGCCCTTTGAAAATGCACAGCCGTCTCCAAAGGGATCCACTCCCTCTCCATGTACTTCATACAAACCGTTATCAGAACACCTACTTGTTGAACTGTATGAGAGAGCCTCTTCTTCCAGACTGTGAAATTCAATCAATGTACAGTTGTCCCTGGTAGCCTGGGGGATTTGTTTTAGGAAACCCCCCACCGACCCCCTCTTCCCCGCTGCAGATACCAAAATCCAGGGATGCTCAAATTCCTTCTATAAAATGATGTAGTATTTGCATATAACCTACATGCATTCTCCCATATACTTTAAATCATCTCTAGATTACTTATATTAATAATACCTAGTACAATGTAAATGCTGTGTAAATAATTATACTGTATTGTTTTTATTTGTATCATTTTATATTGTTGTGTTGTTATTTTTTATTGTTTTTTTAACATTTTCAATCCCGGGTTGATTGAATCCACGGATATGGAAGGCAAGAATACGGAGGGCCGGCTGTATGCTGTTGCACTCCATGGCCCTGGGGGCAGGCAGATGATGAGATCTTCCCCAAGCTGCAGGTGGAAGAGTTGTAGAGGAATGTTCTGTGGCTGAGAACAGTGTAGAGCTTGCTCCCACAACTACCACCAGCTCTGAGCTTCAGTAGACAGAGCTTCCATCTACCTGGATTCTGTTGCTTCAGACAAACTTATTATCGAGTGTGATGTCTGCTTTGTGTTCCTGCAAACTTAGCTGCCACTCGGGGGTCCCGGGGGTGCTCATCTGAGTGTTTAAGAGACTCCACAGGAAGGGCTGGATGAGTACTCATCGCTGCTTTGTGAAACTTCCTGTGCATGCACCTCGGGAGGCTCTGTGAGGCCGATGGTCAAGGACACTCCTCAAACATCCACTTATGGAGGACACCTGATCCACAGGCCAGAGCACCAGGCCAGGAGGAAGGACAAGAGAAAACCCTTCCTTCGAGCACAATCCCCCAAACTGTCCTCTAAGTCTGGTCTCAGGTTCCTTGTCAATAAAATAGAAAAACCAACACTCACTCTGCGCTGAGGCTGTTCTCAGCTTATGAGTAAGGAATGCCCTAAGGCTTTGTGAACACTCAGGGTTTGGGGCATTTGGATGGATTTAGTGAGGACACAGTTTTTGACAGTATTTGGCAATTGTTAAAACAACTTCACCCCTATGTGAATGGGCATGAAACAGTTAAAGGGCACCTGCCTGGCAGTTTTCGGTAAGCAGGTGGAACCTTCTCCTCTCCTGGGCATCTGCCCCTCAGGCGTCACCTCAGAGCCTTCCCTGTATGAAAAATCTCTGCTCTGGACCTGAGCACTCAGCCCTTACGCTGCCCTCACCCAAGGGCCTTGGAACATCTGATCAAGGTCATCAATGGGAAGAAGTAAGAACACTGGTTTCTTAAAAAGTGCAACTGCCTCATGGTGCAGACAATTAAAAAAATAAAATAAAAATTACATTTAAAAGTCTTAATCAAGTTTTTATTTTATTCATTTTCTCTTTGCCTTCTTTTTTTCAAGTACTTGATTATACACTAGGTCACTTGGAATAGAAAAAAGATCCAACACAAAAGTAAATACTTCCCACTCGTCCACCTTGCTAACAGCTCAGTTATGTCTCCAAATCTGTCCCAGGAAGTTCTGGGTGTTTTAGAATGGGCACCAAATTAATTAAATATCAGTTTAAAAGGGTATCAGGGGAAAAGGTGAATTAAGGAGCTCTGAAAATCATTTCCTCTATAAAGCAATGAAAACACTGGCAAATTGTCACAATCAACTTTCTCAGATTGTTAGAAGTTAACTAAAGGCTTGCAGCAATCCAGAGAACATTTATTCAAGAAAAAATGGCTCATGAAAAAAACTTCCCAGAAAGAAACCCCAGGACTAGATGGCTACACTGGTAAATTCTACTACATGTTTAAAGAAGAATTAATTCCAATGCCTTACAAACTCTTACAAGAAAATAGAAGAGGCGTGAACCCTTCCCAATTCACTCTTTAAGGACAGTATTGCCTTGATACCACAACCACACAAAAACATCACGCAGACCAATATCCCTTATGAGTACAGAGACAAAATCATCAACAAAATACTAGCGAATAGAGTCTAGCAACATATAAAAAAGATTACACACCATGAACAAGGCGGATTTATCCCAGGAATGCAAGGCTGGTTCAACATATGAAACTCAACCACAGAATACACCATGTTAATAGAATAAAGAACAAAAAACACATGATCATCTCAACAGATGCAGAGAAAGCATTTGACAAAATCCAATATCGTTTCATCCCCAAAACACTCAATCTAAGAAAGCATGGAACTTCCTTAACCCAAGGTTATGTATGAAAATCCACAGCTGGCATCACATTTAATGGTGAAAGACTGAAAGCACTTACCGCTAAGATCAAAAACAAGACAAAGCTGCCTGCTTTTGCTGCATCTATTCAACATAATATTGGAAGTTTTAGCCAGAGCAATCAGGCAAGAAAAAGAAATAAAAGGCATCCAGACTGGAAAGGAAAAAGTAAAGCTATCTCTATGTGCACGTGAAATTATCTTGTATGTAGAAAATCATAAGGAATCCACAAAAAATCTATTCCAGCTAATACACAAGTTTGGTAAGGTTGCCGGATACAGGATCAATAGACAAACGTCAATTGCATTTCTATGCACTAGCAATAAACAATCCAAAAACGAAACTAAAAAAACAATCGTATTTACAATAGCATCAAAAAGAATAAATAATTAGGAATAAAGTTAGCAAAACAAGGGCAAGACTTCTACACTGAAAACTATAAAATATTATTGAAATTGATTTTAGAAGACTTAGATAAATGAAAAGGCATTCTGTGATCGTGGATTGGAACACCAAATGTTGTTAAAATGGCAGTATTCTCGAAATTGATATACAGATTCAGTGGAATCACTATCAAAATCTCAGCTGGCTTTATTACAGAAATTCCCAAGCTGATGCTAAAATTTATATAGAATTACAAGGGAACCAGAATAACCAAAATAATCCTGAAAAAGAACAACTGTGGAGGTCTCATATTGTCCAATTTCAAAACATACTACAAAGCTACAGTAATCAAGATTGTGTGGTACTTGTGTGGCATAAGAATGGACAAATCACTGGCATAGAATTGAGAGTACAGAAATAGACATTTACATTTTCAGTCAATTGAACTTCAACAGGGTGCCAAGACCATCCAGGGGAGAAAGAACAGTCTTTTCAACAAATGGTGCTTGGACAACTGGATGGCCACATATTAAAAAAATTAAGTAGGAATCCTACCTCACACAAAAATTAACTCAAAATGGAGCAAAGACCTAAATTTAAGGGCTAAAACTATAAATCTCTTAGAACAAAGAGAGGTGTAAGTCACTGTGACCTCAGATTAGGCAATGTTTTTTTTAGATATGACACAAATCATAAGCAACCAAAAAATAAATAAATTGGACTTTTCATCAAATTGTAAAATTTTGTGCTTCAAAGGACACTATCAACAAAATGAAAAGACAATTCAAAGAATGGGAGAAAATACTTGCAAATCATATCTCTGATATGGGATCAATATCCAGAATATATAAAGAACTCTTGCAACTCAACAGCAACAAAAAAATTCAAATATGGGCAAAGCACTTGAAGAGACATTTCTCCAAAATTGATATACAAATGGCCATAAAGCACATCAAAAGGTGCTGAACATCATTAGTCATTAGGGAAATGCAAATCAAAACCACAATGAAATATCAGTTCACACCTACTAGAATGGCAATAATAAAAAACACAAACAATTACAAGTGTTGGCAAGGATGTGAAGAAATTAGAACTCTCATACATTGCTGGTAGAGATATAAAATGGTGCAGTCACTTTGGAAAACACTGTGGCAGTTACTCAGAATGTTAAACATTGTTACTGTATGCAATGGTTTGAATGTATGTTCCTCCAAAACTCAGATTGAAAATCCCAGTGTTAACAGTATTAAGAGGTGAGGCCTTTAAGAGGTGATTGGATCATGAGGGCTCTTGATTAATCCATTCATGGACTGGTGGATTCATGGGTTAATGAACTAATGGGTTATCACAGGAGTGGGTTAGTTATCAAGTGAGTGGGTCTGTTATAAAAGCCAGTTTGGTGCTCAGTGCACACCATCTCCCCATGTGATGTCCTTCTCTGCCTCAGGACTCTGCAGGGTCCCCACCAGCAAGAAGGCCCTCAACAGATGTGGCTCTTAGACCTTGGACTTCAAAGGTCTCACAGCCTCCAAAACTGTGAGAAATAAATTTCTTTTCTTTATAAATTACCCAGTCTCAGATATTCAGCTGTAGCAACAGAAAATGGAGTAAGACACCATAGACCTAGAAATTCTACTCCTAGGTATATACCCAAAAGAAATGAGTTTATACACAAATGTACAGAGCAACATTATTCAAAATAGCCAAAAAGTGAAAACAACTCAAATGTTCCTCAGCTGATAAATGAATAAGCAAAAATGTGGTATATGCATACATTAGAATATTATCCAGCCACAAAAAGGAATGAAAGAATGATATATGCTACTACATGGATGGACCTTGAAGATTTGCTAAATGAAAGAAGTCAGACACAAAAAGCCATGTAATGTATGATTCTATTTATATGAAATGTCCATAATAAGCAAATCCATAGAGACAGAAATTAGACTAGTGGTTTCCAGGGGTGTGATGGAGGAAGGAGTAACCGCCATTGGTTCCACAGTTTTGTTTTGAGGTGATCCAAATGTTCTAATTAGATACTAGTGATGGTTGCACAACTTTGTGAGTATACTAAAAACTGGTGAATTTTACACTTTAAAGAAAACTTTTATGGTATGTAAGTTACATCTCAATTTTTTTTTAAGTAGTCTGAAAAGTCTGTGGAATGAATCGGGCATAAGGTTAAGACATGCTGAGAGCCAGAGGGTTGGCCGGCAGAAGACACCTCTCATTTCTGTTCTCCCTGTGTGGCCCTAGTTCCAAGTGTCTTTAAAGTGTACATTGCAACAGCCTCCTCCTGGCTCTCACCCCCAAACCCTGCTACAATCGTGTCACTCACCTTCAGAAGTTCCCCACTGTCCACCAGTATTAATCATGCCTTTTTATTTTCTGCAGTTTCTGAAGTTTTGACATCTGAGGCCTTGCTGATTCTGGAGAGGCCGCCCCATCCAGAGCTAGCCAATTCTAGGAGACAGTAAAGGACTCGCCTGCAGGTGCACCTTTATACGCAAACCATCCAACTCAAAGCCCAAGTCCCCCAACCACCTCCTATATCAGTCTCTTACACTCCAGGCCAGGATCTGTCTGCTCTAATCACCCCAAGCCAGATGCTACAAAACTAGAACCAACCCCTACACTACGGAGCCCACTAAAAGTATTCAAGCCAGACAATCCCAAGCCTGCCTCTCCCGCCTCGTCTTACCTTTCCCGAGGAAACCACAATAAAGGCTCTTGCCGCTGTTTCCCCGCCACCCCTCTGCCTCCTGACCAACCCTGCTGATTCCACATGGCCCTGCATGTCGTGCCGTGCCTCCTGTCTCTGGGGATCATGAGTGAAAGCTTCTTCCTTCCTTCATGAGAATCATTTCTGGGCCTGCGTGTCTTACCACACCTGATTCAAACAAATCCCAGGTACATAGTAAAACAGCACCCTCCAAACCTGGTTCCACCTTCTCCTTCCCACCTAACTTCTCACCACCTCTGCCACTCTCCAAGTTTCCACCACCTTGTACTTCCTAGGCATGCCACATTCCTTTGTCATCATGCCTTTGCACATGCTGGAGCCTCCACTTGGAGTGCTCTGCCCAGCCTCTGTGACTCATTCCTGCATCACCACCAAGACTCACTTCACAACGCCTCCTCTGGAAGCCCACCAGGATGGCCACTCTGGGCTGCAATGGCATGCGCTGCATCCTCCCTCACAGCCCTTAGCCTGTGTGACTACCTGCTGCTGTCATCAGTGACTTCTTCCAACATAAGGGACACGATTCCTCATCTCTGGATCTCCAGGCTTAGCACAGAGCCAGGAAATGATTGGCAACTCAGTAAATGTAGAATTTTATTTTTTAATATAAGACATCTCCCCACCCCTCTGCCCAATGGGCAGTTAAGCTCCTCGAGGGTGGAGCCCTTACCCTCTGGGTCCTTAGCAGGGCCATGCACATGGTTGGCCACAGGTAAAGGCGCAGGGGTGCATGAGTGTGCTGAACTGCTGAGCACGCAAATAAGCATGGGGAGGGTGGGTGGGCAGATGGGGGTGGCCCCCCGTCCGGGAAGCCAGATCTACTCACACTGCTCTTCCCACTCGCGCTCCTCCTTCTCGCTGGCTTGGCAATGCAGCTGGGCCTGCTTCAGGGTCCAGTAGAGCTCCTTTGCCCTCTGCTCTTCCTGGAGGCGAATCTGCTCTTCACCTCGCTTCCTCTCCTCTTCCTCTTTCCTCTAAAATGTCATGGGGACAGAATATTAGGTGACTGTGACACTTCAGAGAGAGGATAAGTACCTCTGGTGTTCTTGCAGGAGGTCGAGCTGAGCAGGCAGCGGTGGCCCCTCCAGCCTCGGTCCCTGCACGTGGGAAGTGGCCATCATTCCATCGTTCCACCAGGGCGACATGGCTGTGGAGCAATGTGTAAATACTGCAGCGAGCTGCAAAGATGAGAGAGCTCTGGGCCACTCCTGGGCTTCCATTTTGGGGGCAGAAGGAAGGAAGGAACAGGGAAGGATGCCTGGTCTTCCTGGAGACCAATTAAGCAGGATACAATCAAGTAAGTCTTAATCTTAACTCTAGATATTTTAAAGAGAGAGTAGGTTTGGGACCCCAAGTCTCCCATTTCTGTCCCACTTTAAAGCTCCAAAAAGGTTGTGTGTGTGTGTGTGTGTGTCTATGTGCACACATGTGCATGTGTGTATTTTCTTCTACCTTTGCTTACATCTAAGTAACATGTACATGGCACACAGACCTTATGAGCCAAGGCTTCAAATGAAAATCAGCAGTTCCCTGAATCACTTCACCCCAGCACGACCCAACCAACCCTACGCCAGTGCCCAGAGGCCACCATTTTCAACTATGGTAGCTGTTCCTGCAAGTGGCTACATCCATATTTCTGATTAACGCTGCTAATTCTTGACTTATCAGTTCTAGACATTAAATGCTGCCTTCTTTCTGCGTAACGCACTTTGTGTTTAGCACTTATCCTTCCCACAGAGGTGAACACTTATACTTTCCTTCTCCTTGGCCTCACAATAATTTGCATCGCAATTTGTGGTTAAATCAATGATATAGTTCCCCGCAAAGCCAAATAGGGTGCTATTTCCACCAGTTTCAAGAACTACATTTTTAAACTTCTTACCATCTCTGAAATGTGGGTGTGTCTTACAAGTTACAGTTTGCCTTTTTAATAGGCAACAGGTTTTCCTCGTAAAATAATGTTCTTACAATTAATGGCATCTTACAGTCAGCAAAATTTGATCATTGACAGATTGTTCTTTCCAATAATTTCTTTTGTTTTTTCCCAGGTTAATAATTGTTTTATCTTGAAGCTCAATATTGGATTTTCCCAAACTTCTCTCAGCTGTAGTAATTTTTTTTCTGTGTTTAACCAAGTGCTTTTTCTTATAACGGACGATACAGTATCTTTTTCCAACGGACACCCCTGTCCCAGGTGACAGCTTTCCTTCCTCTCCAACCTGAGCTGATTGCTACCTACATCTCTTCTCCATCCATTCTACCAAGCCCCGCTGCTACCCTTCCTTGAGTCGGGGCCCCTGCTTCTTTCCTGGCCACGCCTTCGTTTTACAGTGACATATCTTACAATACTTCTAGGTAAGGATGCACAGAGACACTTTCTGAGTCTTTGCTCATCTAAAAATATCTATATGCTACTTTCACATGGAATTGTTAATTTAGTTGAGCATAGAATTTGATGAAAAATCATTTTCCTGCAGAATCGTGAAGACCTCCTTGTCCTCTGGCATCCAGTACTGCCACTCTCCTTCTCATCCTTCTGCACAAGGCGTTCGTTTTCCGCCCTGGATGCCTTTAGGGTCCCCTTAACACTGATGTTCTGAACTTTTTAAATGATGTGCCTTGGAAGGCATTTTCTTTCACTGATCCTGTTGGGCACTCCAGGGTATTTCAATCTGGAGTCTCTTGTCCTTTTAGTCTAATACATCTTTGCTTAGGATTTCTTGATAATTTCTTCTCCTCTCATTTCTCATTTTTCTTTATAGAATTCCTATTTGTTAAATGCTGGTCTTCTCGAGTCGATCCTCTAACGGCCTTGTCGTTTCTCTTTTGCTTTCTAACACTTGTCTTCTTTGCTCTACTTCTTGGTTGATTTCACTGACTTTATCTTCCAAACCTTCTGCTGAATTTTTTATTTCAGCCATTGCATTTGTAATTTCCAAGCTTTCTTATTCTTTGGCTGTCCCTATCTCTTCATTGTATCTTATACTTGTTTTATGAATGCAATAACTTCTCTCTCTGAGGATTTTAGAGCTTTTTCTTCCCCTGTGATTATGTGGTTTTAAGTCTGTTCGATTTGGTGCTTGTCGTTCATGCGAAAGGTTTTCCTCAGACTGTATTCAAGAGAGAAGTAAATATCTGAATAGGAGGCTCAGAGGGTGTGCTCGGGGCTTCATTGAGAGGCGGGCTTCACACTTGGGCGATTGTCTGAGAAACCTGCAAATTTCACTGAGGGACACTCAGATGTCAGCACCTAGAGGTCCTTGCTCTGAGCTTATTCTGTGTCTGCTCCTCCATCCCTCCTAAGTGATGTCTGACCACGGACATTCCAGGAGTCGGTGGGGAGACTGCCCGAGCAAGCCGGGTCCCTGGCCTGGGCTCTATACTTCAAGGGAACACATGCTTTAAAGTGCCTTCTTTGTAAATTTCCTCCACAAGTTCCCCCTCAGGACTGGTCAGGAATAGTCCCTCCCAGGATGGTAGGGGCAGGCAGTGTTGTCCAGGTAAGGTGCCCCATGCCCAGACCAGGTCCTGTGTGAGCCCTGGTCCCTCTTTCTTCCCTTCAGGGTGCTCCCTGGCTTTCTCCTCCATGCCAGGGGTTGACCAGATGCCCCAAGGAACTCCAGGATTCATATTTACAGTGTCATCCTGGGGCCCAGTGGGTGGGCCTTGGTTCCAACAGGGTGGCCTAGCAAGCAGATGATTCCCGCTGGCCAGAACAGCATTTTTATCACAGGATGTCACGAGATTGTGTCCTCAGCATAATGCTACCAGGCTGATTGTATATGGCTCAAATTTTTAATATAGACAAAGACCCCACAAAAAAATGTTTGCCAGCCCTGTACACCCAAGGCGCAGCCCTGGCTGCAGGTCCTGCCATTCAGAGTTCAGACTTTTACTTAATCCCCGTTTCCCACCTGCCTCTCTTCTGCCTCTCTCCTCTGCTGATACCCTGAGCCCCGAGCCTTTTCCTTTCAACTTCCCGTCTCCTTCTGGTCAGGGGGAGGGACAGAGTAGTCTGGAAGAAACAGGGGGAAATGAAGACCTTGGGGTCCAGCCACTCCACATAGAAATGTGCAGCCACCTCCACCTTCTCAGCCACACCCCCACGGTACTCGGGGCCTCCAAGTGCTGGGCCTTGTGGGGTTCTGGGCTGAGCTGCCTCACTGCGCGCAGCTGCTCCTGTAACAGAGGAGCATCCCCTTCTCCCATAGATATGGAAGGGTGAAACTGAGAGTGGGGAGTATGCAACAGAAGGAAGGGCCTGAAGAAAAAAAATATATTTTCTGTCTCTTTAAAACTTCCCCCACTCTTTTGGGACCTGCAGCCTGGCCTGCATCCCTGAGGCAGGTTAAGTCCTCTGTTAAAAGAGATAACTCAGCCATCCCAGGTGGCTGGCAGAGTTCACAGGCTTTGTCTTCAGCAAAGGTGGAACGATTAGAATAGTTAACCATAATAGCCTAGAACTGAGGGGCCCTCCCCTTAAAAGCTCTGTATTCCTGCTTATGTTGAGGAAATTTGAATTTTGAGACAAGAAGGTCTACCGCTTTTCCTCCTCTGCCGGCAAAGTAATAAAAATTCTCTTTCCTCCTCCCCAAAACACTTGTTCTCATTCCTCTGATGCAGCCTGGAGGACAAGTGATGAGTTCTCGGTAACACTCCCTGCAGGCACCCACTGGACCCTCACCTCGCTCCCTCTGCCTTCCAGCTTCGAAACACTTCTGCACGTCGCCTATTCTCCGCTCCTCTCTCATCTTCCCGTCCTTACGGTTTATAACGTTTTCAGTCCTTTGATACTATTTAAATGGATCAACGGGGGAAAGGGGAGATAACTGTGAATTTTTAATCCCTCACTTTAAAGATGACAAGATTTTTGTTGCTTCTGACATGGCTTAGATGGAGGACTTATCTCTAACCTGATGGTCAACTTTTCAATTTTTTAAAAGGTAGACAAAATTCTAACTTCCTTATGACCCACTCTCTAAGAGTTGGGAATTAATGGCCAAAGAAGTTAAGTGGCTTCTTTTAATTGTTCAGCAATTACTTATTGAGCAACTATGAAACTGAGCCCTGTTCTAGGCACCGAGAATGTAGCAGTGAGCAAGACAGACCCAGTCCCCACGCTCTCAGAGCTTGCCTCCCAGGGGGGAGAAACACTGAACAAATAAATTAAAAATCAAGAAATATCACAAAATTAAAAGAATTAAAACAGTGTAAGTGACAGAGTCTAGGAGGCTCCTTTAGGCTGTGTGACCAGAAGACCTCTTGGAAGGGGTGATGCAATCTGAGACCAGAACAATAAGCAGGAGGCAGCCCAGTGACAACCGGGGACAAGAAGTTTCCAGGCAGAGGGAACGACCAGGGCAAAGTCCCCGGTGTTGCGAAACATGTGGGCATCTTTGAGTATGGAATTATCCACTGCAGCTGGAGTGAAGAAAAGTCAAAGTGTTGTTTTGGATGAGTGTGAAATGCCACGCTCTGCTACAGGCAGGAGGACACATGAGCCTGGGGCTTCAGGCTGAAGATATTGACCGAGAGATCGTCTGCTACACAGGTTGTTGCTCAGCCATGGGACTTAAGGATATCACCAGGAGAAACAGAGTCAATTAAGAGAAACAACTAGAGTGTCAGGTCACTCCACCATTTAGAATTTGAGAAAAAGAGTTGGAGCCAGAGAAGGGGAAGAAGGCCAAGGGATAGGATGAAAGCCTGGAAGGAGCAAGTCTAGGGACAGCCAAGAGAAGAAAGTATTTCTAGGAAAAGGGAGTGGTAAACTGAGCTGAAGGCTGCTGAGACATCACAAAAGATAAGGACACAGAAGCCACAAGAAACTTCTGGATGTGGCCACAGGATGTGATGGGAGACCGTGACGAGAGCCCTTGTGGAGTAGAGAAGCTGGCCACTGTCCAGGTACCTGGGGGAGGGAGTGGAGATGGCCCAGATGACCCTTACAGGACATGAAAATCTCAGGACCACCCCCCAACTCCTTATGCATAAAGGAAAGTCAAGCCTGGAGGCTGAGTCATGCAACACCCCTCCCAAATGAATAACTGTTACTAACCTTAGGCATTAACCAGATCACCACAGAAAGGTGAAAAGCCTTAGGCACTTACAGGGACTTCCCTACAGATCATCCATAAGGAAATTCCTTGTGGGCCTCCCATAAACAAGGACATGCAAATTGTAACTTTAGGTCTACAGGCTAAGTCTAGCTCCTAAAACTAAAGTCTGTTCGATTCCACGCTAATGATGTTGATTACAGGTTATCTTCCCAGGTGCAGAACAGAGACAAGACAAGATCAATCCTTCTTCCACTTACCCAGGGACATCTACATAATGGATTCTTTCTTCACTCCCGTTTTCTCTTCAAGCATTCACCTTGAAAGTGGAGAAGGAAGGTCACAGGACCCCAGAGAGAGGGAGAGAGCAGGATCCTTACTTAGTCATGTTCTGTGGTCATGAGCAGAGGAAGACACATACAGAAGCTATCTTGGGAGTAAGAAAACAGGAGGAAAAAAAGGCAGATTTTATATGGCCTCATGATCTCTTTTTTTTCCTACAGAAGCACTTTTATATGCATGTAAATTGCATTCAAATGGCACCAGTCACAGCAGAATGGTTTTAAAAAACAGGTTTCCAGCTGTCTCTATCTTCTATCTTAAAGTTCCCTCTGTAACCCTACACAAAGATTCTGGGATTTTTTTTTTCCATTTTCTAAAAGGAATTGTCAGTTACCTTTTCTATGACTTAGAGAATTAACAGAAGCTGCCTATATCCACACCACAAGCAGCCTGAAGTGAACCCACCCACCTCCCTCCAGCACCAGGCTTCTCACCCTGGTTCTTTTCTTTCTTCCAGCCTCTAATCCTCTCCCTCCTCAGCACAGCCAATCCAAGCACCTCCACCTTCCTGTACCTCCTCCCCAGCTCCTGATGGCAGGAGGGTGCACCATCCCCACTTCCCTTGGCCTGGGACTCTGACACCTTTGCTCTTTGCTTTCCCTTATCTCAACATCTAATTGATGCCAAGCCCTGTTGATTTCACCACCACCTTTTCTCTATGTCCATTCCTTCTCCCCTTCCCCATTGTCACACACTCTGTCCAGACCCTTGTCATTTCACACCTTGACCATTGCAAAAATCTCCCACCTGGCCTCCTGCCCACAAGCTTTCAGCACTTGAATCAAACCATTGCTATCAGTTATGCTCCTAAAACTTGATCCAATCAGGCCCCTCTTTGTATCAAGATCCTGCTCTGCCCACAGAGGACAGTCCACCCCCCCTTAACATAGCATCTAAGGGCTCCACAACCTGCCTTTCCAAGTTTATGTCTGGTTCCACCCATCGTCTCCCTCTGGAAGACCATTCATTGTTCTATGAATTTCCTTTCCCTTCTCCTGTCTTTGTTCATGCTCAGACTCACAAAGGTACTCCTTTGTTCTTCATTATAGGACCCTTGGTGTGGTTGGAGCTTAGGGTTGCCTATGAATTTGTCTTTCCCTCTCTTGGCACTGTGTAAGCTTTTTAAGAACAGGGCGTTTATACCTCTCTTCCTTCCTGCCCCCAACAAACAAACTCCCCAGAGAGTCTCAGAAAGAAATAAGGTAGTAAATGAAGGCTGTTGGTTAAGTTCCTACATGCAAAACTCATAGAATGTTAGAATCTTGATGTTGAAAGACACAGTAAAAGTTATCTAAGATGCATAAATCCCTTTGGTGACGCTGTTTTGGGTTATCTATTGCTGAGTAACAAACTATCAGAGAATTTAATGGCTTAAAACAATAACCATTTTATTAGCTTATGATTCTGTGGGTTGATAATTCAGGCAGGGCTTGGCTGGTTGGCTCTTCCGCTTCACATGGTATCAGCTGAGGTCAGTCACTTGGTTGGGGTCATTCACTGGGATGGGCTGGCAGAACCAAGAAGGCTTCACTCATTGTCTAGTGCCTTGGTGTCCCACCACTTAGCCCCTTCCTCTCTGCATGGTTGCTTGGGCTTCCTTTCAGCATGGCAGTCTAGGGTAGCAGGACTTCTGAGACAGCCTCCAAGCATGGGGAACATTGCAAGAGAGGTAAAAGTATAAGCTGCAAATCTCTTATAGCCTTTCCACAAAAGTTACATGAGTCATTTCTACTGCATTCTATATGTCAAAGCTAGTCACAAGGCTGGCATAGACTCAAGGGTGGGGGAATAGACCCCTGCCTCTGAAAGGAAGAAGGGGCAAAGAATTTGCTACCAGCCACATTTAATCTACCACAGAAACCTTTTGAGACAATGTTTCAGCCTATGCTTAACTATTTCCTGTGATGAGGAGCTCAGCAAAACAAAAGGCAGATCTAACAAAAAATATCCCAGCTCATAAACCCAGACTGTTCAACTCCAGAGTCCTTGATCTGATGTTACTGACAGACGCTGTCCTAATGAGCCCCTCCAGGGCCTCTCCGATGCGACTCACATGTCTGAGGCTTCTAGAAATGAAGGCATATCAAATCAGCATCACTATTTCTAATAGAGTTTAAACAATCACATTTAGCAAATTAATTTTTGAATAAAAAAATCACAAAATACTACCCAAATTGTTTGAGTCCCTCAATAAACCTAGAGCCTGACCAGATGGCCTTACTGGCCCCCTGTGAGCCCTGACACAGAGCATCCCACAGTTTCTCACCCCCTCTGTCACTGAGGTTCTCAAGAAAACCATCAACCAGCCAATCTCCACTGGTAACTTAATCCCTCCACAACCTCCTTATGAACTGAGCACCAGGACCCCAGCTCCATGGAGCCGACCTTCCAGCATCCGTGGCTTGGCCCCTGTCAGGGGAAGAGGGAGGCCAGAAATTAGAACAGGTGATTCTCACTATTAGAGATACAGAAAAAGAATTGCTTTTCTTCCCCAGCAGATTTAAATAATCATATGCAAAATCCAACAGTGTAAACTAAATATCTCTCCACTATGAATTGGATTTGAAATATTATTATGGAATTATTGTTCAATAGGTGTGACAGTGATTGTTCTCCCATGCTGGGAAATGCCTGTCCTCATGGGAGATGCACGCTGAACTACTTAGGGTTTTATTAGGAATCCACAAACCCAGGCTCCCAGGCCAAATCTGGCCAACGTCTGTAGTCCTACTGGAACACAGCCACACCCTCTCACTTCTACACTGTCCATGGCTGCTATTGTGCTGTAGTGGCAGAGCTGACTAGTAGTGACAGAGACAGCATGGCTCCCATAGCCTAAAATATTTACTATCTGGACTTTACAGAAAAGAATTTGCTAACCCCTGGGTTAGAGTGTCATGATGTCTGCAACTTCCTTTCAAATTATTTAGTAAAAGTATACACATGTGTGTATATAAACATATACATACAGAGAGAATGCAAATGTGGCAAAATATTAATATTGGTGAATTCAAGTGGAGAATACATGCATGTTCTTTTTATTTTTCTTTCCCTTTTTCTGCATGTTTGAAATTTTTCTAAATAAGTAAAATGTTTGAAGAATAAATATTGCTTCACTTACAAACTCAAAAGACTCTCCTAAGAAAATTACAACTCATGGGAAAGTTAAATAAGGACATCAATGACAATACAAATATATAACTAGCAATTGCAATGGGTTTAAAAATAATGGAGACAATCTCATTCACAATAGCAACAAAAAGTAATAAATGTAAGGTTTAACTTAAAAAGAAATGTGGAACATTTAAGGAAAATAAATTTTACCAAGGTCCCAAATAATTGCACATAGGTATATATAAATTATTGAAAATGTTTGCGATTATGTGTCCAGTGCACTTACAGTGTTAAAAAAAAATTTAACAAACACAAAAAGCAGCTTTGAATAACAGGAGAAACATACCACATTCCTGAACAAGAAGATTCAGTGATTCAATGTCGTAAAAATGTCCAATGTCAATGAAAATTACTGTGATCTTTGTTGTTGGGGGTGGGGAGGGTAGTGACAAAATAATTCAAAAGTTTCCCTTGCAGGAAAAAATGGGTAAGAATAGACAAGGACATTTTGTAAATGAAGAGTAATGATAGGGTTCTTACCTTAACAGATGTTAAAATTTATTTTAAAGCTATAATAATTAAACAATTAAGTCTGGCTCAGGAATAATAAATCAGAGAAGAAAAATCCACAAAGAGAGACCCAGAAGTGAGTAGAAAGTAAAAATCCAATCAAGGCAGCAAGTCCAGTGAGAAGGGAGAGGATAGATTACACAATAAATAATATCAGGACAACTGGCTGACCATTCGGCAGAAAAAGAAGTTAGAGCGCTATATCACACTACCCTCCAAAGTGAAGGAAAATTAGGTGCAAAGAAATAAAATCAAGAAAGACGTATAAAACAATGTCGATTTTTTATAAGCTTGTAGCAGCACAGATCTCTCTAAGCATGAAACAAACAATAAAGAAAAACAAGACTGATAGATAGGGCTAATAAAAATGTTAATCTTCTGTACATCTGAAAATACTAAAACCAAAATTATGAAAAAACAACACTGAGAAAAATATTTGCAACATAAATGATTTTAAAAGGTCAACGTCCTCACTATCTCATCATTATGTAGGGGAAAAAGGGTTTTAAAATTTTTTAAATGGGCAAATGACATCAATATACTGACAACTACAGAACTCTGCACATACATAACAACTCCATCCAAACCTCTGCGCTAAGAGACTTGGCCAAACTCTAGCATGGCTTTTAGCAGCATAAGGTCATGTTCCTAGGATGACGCTAGGTCTCCGTTAAAATGTCTGCCTGAAAAAGCTCAGTGTTTCAAGAAAAACTTGCTATTTGTTCTAGCCAGCACCTGACAATAGACCAATAACTCCCTATTCTGGGCCAGAAAGTGTGTATATAGCATCTCCTTGAATCCTCATAAAAACCTCAGATAGAGTGTTATTATTACCTTAATATTAAAACCAAGAAAGTGGAGGCTCAGAGAAGTTCAGCAAGCTTCCCAAGGTCACACAGCAGTAAGCAGCAGAGTTGGAACTGGATCACAGGCTGGTCTGACCAGAAACCCGGCTCC
Source organism: Cheirogaleus medius (assembly GCA_008086735.1). Lineage (NCBI taxonomy): Eukaryota > Metazoa > Chordata > Mammalia > Primates > Cheirogaleidae > Cheirogaleus > Cheirogaleus medius. The sequence goes on from VBSM01003211.1 coordinate 5,492,734, forward strand.
TTCTAGGCCTCATTTTGGGACCCATGGTTAGGGATGCAGAAGGCCTGAGTTCTGATCCTGACTCTATCCTCAACCACTACCATACGTGGCCTTGGCAGGCCTCTTCCCCTGTCTGACCCTCAGTTTCCTCATCTGTACCACAAGAAGTGGACCCACCATCTGTACCACAGGTGGTGTGTCATGTTCCTTCCTGCTCTGACATGCCAGATTTCTGTTCTCATAAAGCGCCCAGTACCAACGAATGGCCAAGGACAGGTCCCAGCCAGAGGTCAGCCCCAGGTGGCCGCGCGCGGGACCCCAAGCACTGGCCCACCTTGAATTCCTCGTGGATGCGCTCCTCCAGGACTTTGGCAGCCTTGCGGTCTTCCATCTCCACTTTCCACTTCTCCGCCAGGATCCGGGCTTTCTCGTTGGCCAGAGCATCCCGAAACTTCTTGGTGATCTCTGCCTCCTTCTGTCTCCTTCCAAGAGAGCACCACCAGGTGTAAGCACATGTGAAAAACTGAGGCACCACACAGCAACAGAGCTTGAAGTAAAACAACGAGCAGTCTTTCCTCGGTCTATCAGAACGGCAAGTATCAGAGGCCAACAACACCCAGTGCTGGCAAAGGTGGGGAGAAACAGGCATCCTCACATATGGGAGTGTCAATCAGCAGAATTGTTCTGAAAGCCAGGAAAATAACACTAGGAAATCCTAATTCTCAGTCAAGTGTACAAGATGGATGTAAAAACTGCTTATCAGAGGATTTTTGTAACATATAAAATGCTAAACTACTCAAATGTCTATCAAAAAGGCCAAAAAGTTGGGTTTCTCATGTAACATAATATCTGTACTACACAGTAATCTCAAGTAGCATTGTGGATCTATATTAATCAATTTGTCAGTTTGTGAATAAAGCAGTTTGCAAAGTGTACAGTACCTAAATTCTCACTGTGGTTATCTGGTGGTGGGTGTGGGTTGTCCTTTATTTTTTATAGTTTTCAGTGTTGTTTACATGTTTTTACAATCTTACAACTGAAACACTGTCATTAAAAATTAGGGGGGTTGAGCTTCAAGTCAAGGGTGAGTAAAAAAAATTGGGGGGAAGGCAACACATGTAACCTAAACATTTGTACCCCCATTATATGCTGAAATAAAAAAATTGGGGGGGAAGTGTTACAGTCAATGTCACATAGATCTGCGAGTTTGGCAAAAAAAATGTTAAAAGTTGCTTATGAAAGAGTCTGACTCCAGATCTCACCAGGGCTCAAATGTCATCTTGTGTGAGAACCGTGGGTAACATGACAAGGAACAAGCTGATGACAAACATGAATCCAAACTGCAATATTGTCCCTGTGGCAACCCAGTGAGGGAAAAAGCAAAAGCATGTCGTATGTGTCATCTCGGTGAACACAAACTGGATCCGTATGGGAACAGTGTTGTCATGCCCACACTACAGATGTGAAAACTGAGGCCCCAGATCCGCCAACTACGAATTGGCGGAGTCAGGATTTGAACCTGATGCAAGACTCTGATGATCACCTGATCTTAGCAGAGCTCAAAATAGCCAGCCAGCTGACTGGCACCCCCTTCCCACCCATAACCAACTGTCCTTCGCTTGGCCCCAGCCGGCACCCCCTGGTCTCCCTCACCAGAGCTCCTCGGCCTCCCGCTGTGCCTGCAGCCGCGCCCTCTCTGCAATCAGCTCCTCGGAGATCTCTTCGTAGGGCTTGTCTCCGGGGCCTTCTCCCATGATCCAGACCCAGACCTCGCCGTCTTCCCCCAGGAGCCACTGGATGCGCTTGTCACTCACTGCCTCACAGTAGAAGGAAGAAGAAACAGGTGTGAGTTCCAATCAGTAAGGAATGACCTAAGCTGGCCGACGGTACACAACCATCACATCACTCTACACAGCACTGTCATCTACAAAAAGGATTCCAGAGAGACCCTGGCCTGCGTGCAGGTCCATGACTCCCTCTCCCTCCAGGGAGCAGCACGATGGCCAAGCCAGCCTGCAGAAGCAGGCGTCCAAGGCTGGAACAGGTGTCCAAGGCCAAACTCTGCTGAGCTTTTCAGCAGAGAACATCAAGTGCCATTGTAGCACTCTCCAAAGGAAGCGACTTGTGTCTCTCCTGGGCTGAGGCACTGAGGAGCCACTGAGCCCTGTCTGCACTCTCCCCCTCCTGTCCACTGGCTGGAAACAGGGAACTGGAGATGGTGGAGTTGCAAAAGGTAGTTCCCCGGACTGTAATAGACTATAACACGAGCAAGAAATAAACTCACTTTATGTTCAACTTATTGCAACAGATTCCACTGATTACCATGACTAAATGGAAATCTATCCCAAAAGTGGGGTGCTGCTGACACAGAAATATAAACTACCTGTCACTGCCTTAGCACCTGTGATGGGGAAAACCGTCCGGCACTGGGACGCGGCCGCTCGCCGCCTCCCGCCTCTCCGCATCCCCGCGGGCCGGTGCTGTGCGGAGTCGGCTGGAGGCCCCGGCGGGCCGGTGTGCAGGTGCGCGCTGCTGGAGCCGGGCCTCGTGTGCCCTTCCGGGCCCGCGCTCTATACTCTGCCGCCTGCTCCTGTCCCCCGGCCGCGCTGCTTGCGCGATCCTGATTGGGTACTTTTTGAATCCCACTGTTCCTGATTGGATGTTAAAGCTTGTTCTTGATTGGATGTTATAGCTTGTTCCTGATTGGATGTTATAGCTCATTGCTGATTGGCTGTTAATGCTTGTTGCTGATTGGACGCTTTTTGAGTCCTACCAAAGGTATAAAAGCAGGAGGAGCCAGCGAAGGGGGTTCAGAAGAACAGAAGACGGTCAGAGGGTACAGACCGAATAAAGACAGCCTGCCGGGTTATTTCCGGCGTCAAGAGCTGTTAACACTTGCCGGAACACCTGGGTGGTGAGTGGTGTGTGGCACCTGGAGATGCATGTCATGCAGAAGCAAAACATCTGAAATGTCAGACACTGTAACTTCAAAGGAAGATCCCTGCATTTTCTGAACATGTCTTTTTAAGGGAAGAGGTTGGAAAATAGAATGTCAGTTGTGTGTGTTGGATGCTAGTGGCTGTGTGTGGCCAAGTTCTAAGAAAGAAATGAGATCAAGAAAGAATTGAGTGCTTTGCAAGCAGAAATGAAAAGCAGTAGAGAGAAGACAGAAACTTGGGAGTTTGTAGGATTGGAAAAACCATCTCATCTTCTAGGCTCAAACTGCAGGAGATGGGATTTTTAAAGGTTTTACATGACAGAGCCCAGAGCTTTTATTTACTCCTAATGTGAATAAAGTGACCCAGGGCACAGAGCTCTTTGGTGGCCATGAGAATGTGCTTCATCCACCTCCAGCTATAAGGAGCAACAGTGACCAAGAAGTGCAGCTCCTGTGCTCTTGCGTGTGCAAGGCCATGCTTCCCAGAGCCCACTCCCAGGCTTTGACGAAGCACACCAGGCTCATTCCCAGGAGTCGACCGACTCCTCGATCCAGGACTGCACAACTGCCTAGAACACCTCCCAACCCCCTCCCCTTCCCCAAGGTCAGGCTCCCATCGAAGGGTCAAAGCTCTTCCAGCCTCCTCAGCTCTCTGCCGTTCTTGTATCAAGGCATTTCCCTCGTGGGTTAATCCCACCCCAGTCCCTGTGCCTCAGAGGAACTAGACTAACACAGGCGCATTAAGAGTGTCATCTCTTGCACTTAGTTTTATCAACAGCCTCAAGGAAGATGGCCTTCAGGTGAAAGGGAGAGGCACAGGGTAGAGGCAGAGAGGTAAAGTCAATGTGAGAAACATGTCTAGAAAAAATCTTGGGTGTTGTTACTGGGACGTGGAAGCTAATGATCAGAAGCCTCCTAAGTTTTTGAGTTTGGATCAAAAAACTTTTGATTGCTCAAGACTTAAACAGCACTTGGGCACCCAGCTTTGATGACCAGGAGGTTTCAAAGGCTAGACGTCCAAGGAGGGCATGACCCTCAACACTCACTTCAGATGAGGCTGAGGGGGTAATGAATGAGGAGGAGCCTCCTGGAGGGTGGAGTCAGGGTCCACTCAAGGATTCCCTTCGCTCCTGCGGCAGGGGGACTTCACATGCCTGACCCACGGGACCTCGGAATGTAATAGGCTAGAGCCTGGGGCACGCACATTCCTCCCCTTTTCAAATGACAATTTCCTTGACGGGTATCCTGACCCTACTCCAACACTACACATTGTGCCCTAAGGGAAGGGGTGTTTAGATGGCATGTCTTCTTGCAGATTCAGAACTCCGGAGAATGGACTTGAGCTGGATGCAGTGACTAGATGGGACCTGAAGGCGTCCCCTTTAAGGAGGTGGTGAGTGTATTCTCTCTGGAGAAGAAGAATGAAATGTGTGGATGGCCAGAATGACAATTTATGACAGTGGTGAGGCCTATGTCCACCTCCCCATTTCTCTTCCTGAGCCACAGATGACTACATTCCTCAGCTTCCCTTCAGTTCCGTGGGACCGTATGACAGAGTTTAGTCCATGGAATGTCAGGGGAAGTGATTTGTGCCACTTTCAGGCTAAGGCTGTTAGCAGTTGCTGTGCCTTTTCCATATTTTCTCTCTTGTCCACACAGCTGGAAATAAATGACTCCAAGATGGTGGAATTCCAAGAAAAAAACCAGCCTGACCCATGAGTCCGTGTTTGAAAACAAGCCATGCAGAAGAGCTGCCCAATCCACACCAAACTGTGATGTAGTCAAGCAATAAACCTTCTTTGTACTAATCTACTAAAATTTCAGGGTTATCTATTGCACAAAGCAGCATTAATTTTCCAGGTATATATAGGAAGGCATTGTTATTTTTTTTAGTATGTTCAAAGCAATATAGTAATAGAGAAACACAGATTTGATTATTACTGAAAGAAACAGGGAGGGGGAGAAGGGGACGGAGCAAGATGGCCAAACAGAAACCTCCAGCGATCATCCCTGGGCATGAACACCAAATTCAACAACTATCCACGCAAGTAAACACCTTCAGAAGAACCAACAATTGGGTGAGCAATCAAAGTACCTGGTTTTAACATTATATCAAGGAAGGAGACACTGAAGAGGGTAGGAAAGAGTCTTGCGTTGCCTATACCACCCCTGCCCTATCCCCTGGCAGTGCCAGAGTGCTGAGGGGAGACAGAATCTGTGTGCCCAGGAAAGGGAGAATGAAGTGATTATGGAACTTTGCATTGGAAATCAAGGCTGCCCTGTGACAGGAGAACACATTACAGGGCAGGATTCTGCCAGCACCAATGGAAGGAGCCTTTAGACCAGCCTGGCCAGAGGGAAATCCACCACCCCAGAATCTGAGTTCTGGTTAACACAACCATTGGCTAAAAAAAAAAAATTGTCCTGGGTTTGGGGCACCACCAGTGCTGATATGGCAGCAGTGACCAGAGACTTAATAGATCATAATACTTAATTCCCTTTGGATACCTAGAAAGCCTTCTCAAAAAGGATGGATTCAAACAAGCCCAGACAATGAAGATTAAAATAAATACCTAACTCCTCAATGCTCAGACATTGATGAACATCCACAAGCATCAAGAATGTCCAGGAAAACATGACTTCACCAAATGAACTAAATAAGGTACCAATGACCAATACTGGAGTGTTGGAGACATGTGACCTTTCAGACAAAGAATTCAAAATAGCTGCCCTGAAGAAGTTCAATGAACTTCAAGACAACACAGAGAAGGAATTCAGAAGCCTATTATAGAAATTTAACAAAGAGATTGAAATAATTTTTAAAAATCAAGCAAAAATTCTGGAGCTAAAAAATCCAATTGACAAACTGAAAAAAATGCATCAGAGTCTCTCAATAGCAGAATCAATCAAGCAGAAGAGAGAATTAGTGAACTTGAAGACAAGGTATTTGAAAATAGACAAAAGAGAAAAAAGAAAAAAGAATTTTTTTAAAAATGAAGCATGCCTACAAGATCCAAAAAATAGCCTCAAAAGGGCAAATCTAAGAGTTATTAGCCTTAAAGAAGAGATAGAGAGAGATTGGGGTAGAAAATGTATTCAAAGAAATAACAGGGAACTTTCCAAACCTAGAGAAAGATACTCAGAAGATATTCAGGTTCAAGAAGGTCACAAAACACCAAGCAGATTTAACCCAAACAAGGCTACTTTAAGGCATTTAATAATCAAGCCCTCAAATGTCACAGATAAAGAAAAGTCCTAAGTGAAGCAAGAAAAAAGAAAAAAATAATGTATAAAGTAGCTCCCATACATCTGGCAGAAGACTTCTCAATAGAAACCTTACAGGCCAAGAGAGTGGCATGACATATTCAAAGTGCTGAAGGAAGGAAATCTTAACTCTAGAATATTATATCCTGCAAAAATATCCTTCGGATATGAAGGAGAAATAATGACTTTCCCAGACAAACAAAAGCTGAGGGATTTTATTAACACCAGACCTGTCCCACAAGAAATGCTAAAAGTAGTTCTTCAATATGAAAGGAAAGGACATTAATGAACAATAAGTAATTATCTGAAGGTATAAACCTCACTGGTAGCAATAAGTACACAAATACAAAACACTCTGTTGCTGTCATTGCAGTGTATAGACCACTTGTATCCTGAGTAGGAAGACTAAAAGACAAACCTATCAAAAATAATAACTACATTAACTTTTTGAGAGATAGATAGTATAAAAATATATAACTGGACACAATAAAAAGTTAAAATGTGAGGGGTGGAGTTAAAGTGTAGAATTTCTTTTATATTTTCCTTTGCTTGTTTATTTGTTTGTTTGTAAGCAAAGTTGTCATATGTTTAAAATAATTGGTTATAAACTGTTTTGTGCAAGCCTCATGGCAACCTCAAATCAAAAAGCCTACAACAGAGACACAAAAAATAAAAGGCAAGAAATTAAAACACACTACCAGAGAAAATCACTTTTAACAAAGGAAGACAAGAAGGAAAGAAGGAAGGAAGAGAGGACTATAGAACAACCAGAAATAAAATAATAAAGTGGCAGTAGTAAGTCCTTACCTATCAATAATGACATTGAATGTGAATGGACTAAACTCTCCAATCAAAAGACACAGAGTGGCTGAATGGATTAAAAAAAAAAAAAAAAAAAAAACAAGACCCAACTACATGTTCTCCACAAGAAATCTACTTCACCTATAAAGACACAAATAGACTTAAAATAAAGGTAAAAAAGAAGATATGCCATGCAAATGGAAACAAAAAAGAGCAAGAGTAACCATACTTCTATTAAATAAAATAGATTTCAAGTCAAAAACTGTAAAAAGAGACCAAGAAAGTCATTATATAATGATAAAGGGGTCAATTCAGCAAGAGGATATCAGAATTCTAAATATATATGCACCCAACACTGGAGCACCCAGAAATATAAAACATATTATCAGAGCTAAAGAGAGAAAGAGAGAGAGAGAGAGACCCCAATATAATAATCACTGTAGACCTCCACTTTTAGCATTGGACAGATCATTCAGACAGAAAAACAAAGAAACACTGGGCTTAATCTGCACTATAGACCAAACAGATCTCATAGATATTTACAGAATGTTTCACCCAACGGCTTCAGAATACATGTTCTTCTCCTCAGCTCATGGATCATTCTCAAGGGTAGATTATATGGTAGGCCACAAAACAAGTCTTTAAAAATTCAAAAAAATTGAAATCAGATCAAGTATTTTCTCTGACTACAATGGAATAAAACTAGAAGTCAATAAAAAAAGAAACACTGGAAAATATACAAACACACAGAAATTAAACAATATGCTCCTGAATGACCAGTGGGTCAATGAAGGGGTTAACAAGAGAACTTAAAAATTTCTCAAAACAAATGAAAATGAAAACACAATATATCAAAACCTATGGGATACAGCCAAAGCAGTAATAAGAGTAAAGTTTATAGCAATAAGTGCCTACATCAAAAAGATAGAAAAGCTTCCAATAAACAACCTAACAATGCATCTCAAAGAACTGGAACATCAAGAGCGAACCAAACCCAAAATTAGTAGGAAAAAAAATAATAAAGATCAGAGCAGAAATAAATGAAATTGAAACAAAAACATAACACAAAAGATCAATGAAACAAAAAGTTGGGTTTTTTTTTAAACAAACAAAATACAAAATTGACACACCTTTAGCCAGACTAGGAAAACAAGAGTGAAGACCCAAATAAATAAAAAAACAGAGATGAGAAAAGAGACATTATAACTGATACTGTAAAAATTCAAAGGATTATAAGAGACCACTATGAGCAACTATATGCCAATAAATTGGAAAACCTAGAAGAAATGGATAAATTCCTAGACACATACAACCTACCAAGATTGAACCAGGAGGAAATACAAAACTTGAATAAACCAGTAACAAGTAATGAGATAGAAGCAATAATAAAAAGTCTCCCATCAAAGAAAAGTCCAGGACCTGATGGCTTCACTGCTGATTATACCAAGCATTCAAAGCAGAATTAATACCAATCCTACTTAAACTATTCCAAAAAGTTGAGGAGTAGGGAATACTTCCAAACTCATTCTATGAGGCCTGTATCAATCTGACACCAAACCAAAGACAGAGCAAAAATAAATAAATAGAGAAAGGAAAAAGAAAACTATAAGCCAATATCTCTGACAAACATAAATTCAAAAATTCTCAACAAAATACTAGCAAACCAAATTCAACAACACATTAAAAAGATTATTCATCATGATCGAATGAGATTCATTCCAGAGATGCAAGGATGGTTCAACACATACAAATCAATTACTGTGATACATCATATCAACAAAGGACAAAAACCATATGATCATTTCACTTGATGCTGAAAAATCATTTGATAAAATTCAACATCTTTTCATGATTAAAAACTCTTTAAAAACTGGATATATAAGGAACTGACCTCAACTTGAGAAAAGCTGTATATGACAGACCCACAGCTAGTATCATATTGAATGGGGAAAAACTGAAAGCTTATCCACTAAGATCTGGAACAAGACAACGATACCCACTTTCACCACTGTTATTCAACGTAGTACTGGAAGTCCTAGCTAGAGCAATCAGACAAGAGAAAGAAATAAAAGGCATCCAAATTGGAAAGAAAGAAGTCAAATTATCCTTGTTTGCAGATGATATGATTTTATATGTAGAGAAACCTAAAGACTCCACAAAAAAACTATTAGAACTGATAAACAAATTCAGTAAAGTTGTAGGATACAAAATCAACATACAAAAATCAGTAGCATTTCTATGTGCCAACAATAAACAATCCGAAAAAGAAACCACGAAAGTCATCCCATTTATAACAGCTACAAATAAAACAAAATACCTAGGAATAAACTTAACCAAAGAAGTGAAAGACCTCAATAATGAAAACTATAAAACACTGATGAAAGAAATTAAAGAAGACACAAAAAATGGAAAGATATTCCATTCACATAGTTTGGAAGAATCAATACTGTTAAAATGTCCATACTACCCAAAGCAATCCACAGATTCAATGCAATCTCATCAAAAATACCAATGACATTCTTCACGGAAATAGAACAAATAAAGCTAAAATTTATATAAACCATAAAAGACCCAGAATAACCAAAGCCATCCTGAGCAAAAAGAACAAAACTGGAAGAATCCATTTCTTGACTTCAAATTATACAACTAAGCAAAACAGCATGGTACTGGCATAAAAACAGACACATAGACCAATGAGAACCCAGAAATAAATCCACACATCTATAGAGAACTTATCTTTGACAAAGTTGCCGAGAACATACATCGGGGAAAGGACAGTCTCTTCAATAAGTGGTGCTGTGAAAACTGGATGTTCACATGCAGAAGAATAAAACTAGACCCTTATCTCTCACCACATACAAAAATCAAATCAAAATGGATTAAAGACTTAAATCTAAGACCTAAAACTATGAAACCACTAAAAGAAAACGTTGGGAAAATGCTTCAGGACATTGATCTGGGCAAGGACTTCCTGAGTAATACCCCCTAAGCACAGGCAACCAAAGCAAAATTGGACAAATAGGATCACATCAAGCTAAGAAGCTTCTGCCCAGCAAAGGAAACAATTGACAAAGTAAAGAGACAACCCACAGAATGGGAGAAAATATGTACAAACTACCCATCTGACAAGGGATTAATAATTAGAATATATAAGGAGCTCCAACTCAATAGGAAAATATCAAATAACCTGATTTAAAAATGGGCAAAGTATCTGAGTAGACATTTCTCAAAAGAAGACATACAAACGGCCTTTAGATATATGAAAAAATGGCCAATAAGCACAAGAAAAGATCTTGATTTTGTTACTCATCAGGAAATTGCAACGCAAAACCACAATTACATAACACTCCACACCCACTAGGAAGGCTCTAATCAAAAAGATAGATCATAATGAGTGTTGCCAAAGATGTGAAGAAGTGGTAACCCTCATACACTGCTGGCGAGAATGTAAAATAGTGCAGCTGCTTTAGAAAATAGTGTGGCAGTTCCTCAAATGATTAAACATAGAGTTACCAAATGACTCAACAATTCCACCTCTAGGCATATACACCCAAGAGAAATGAAACACGTGTCCCCACAAAAACTTCTACAAGAATGTTTACAAAAGCATTATTCATAAAAGCCCAAAAAGTGGAAACAACCAAATGTCCATTAACAAAGGAATGAATAAACAAAATGTGGTACAGCCACACAATGGAATATTACTCAGCTATAAAAAGACATGAAGTACTGATACATGCTACAACATGAATGGACCTTGAGAACATTATGCATAGTGTTAGAAGCCAGTTTCAGAAGTCCACATATTATATGGTTCCATTCATATGAAAGTCTGGTATAAGGAAATCTACAGAGACATAAAGCAGATTATTGGTTGCTAAGGGTTGGGGTGGAAGTGGAGAGAAAGTAGAGCTGGGGCGTGATAGTTAAAGCATATGGGCTTTTCCGTGGTGATCAAATATTCTAAAATTGTGGTGATGGTGTCACACATCTGTGAGTATACTAAAAACCATTGAATTGTACAATTTAAATGCATGACTTGTATGGCATGTTAATTAGATCTTAACAAAACTTTTTTTAAAAGTTTCTCCTAGTAATTGGTAGGATGAGTAGGAAAAAAAATTAGTTAGGCTATAGAAGATCTAAACAACACTATCAACCAGCTTAACCTAATGAACATTTATAGAACACTCCACATGACAGCCAAACACTTTCTTTTTCAAGTGCATACAGAACAAATATTCACCATGATAGATAGTATTCTTAGCTATTATAAAAACAAAAACCCTCAGCAAACATAAAATGTTTGAAATCATGCATGTTATGTCCTCTGACCACAATGGAATCAATCTATAAATCAATGACAAGAAGATATTTGAAACAAAACCTCTTCAAATATTCAGAAATTAAACAACACAATTCTAATAGCCCATGGATAAAAGAAGAAATCACTAGGTGAACCAGAAAATATTTTAACTGAAGAAAAATGGAAATATGACACAAAAAACTCCATGTGATGTAGTTAAAGCAGGGAATTGAGAGAAGTTTATAGCATCAAATATTTATATTCAGAAAGAAGCGTTTCAAATCAATGGTCTAAGCTTCCACAGTAAGAAACTAGAAAATAAGAACAAATTAGGCCGGGCGCGGTGGCTCACGCCTGTAATCCTAGCACTCTGGGAG
>VBSM01003211.1:5508919-5533865 GCA_008086735.1 Cheirogaleus medius
AAAAAAAAGAAAGAAAGAAAGAAAGAAATCCTTTAACACCTGTCTCTTCAATCAAGCCCCCCCGGCACCGCACACATGCGAGGGTCTTAGATGCCACTCACCCGGGCACACGCCAGCCCTAGCCCTACGCTTTGTTCTAGAGGTCAAGATAGAAACTTGAAAAATACAAGCCACATCCATGGCCTCATGGTACTTTTAGGCTAATGGAGGAGACAGACCATAAACAAGCAAAGGGAGACAGAAAGGAGGGAAAGCCGGGAGGGGGTGGTGTTTCCGTTAGGGCAGCAGGGGGGAGGGGGGAGGGGCAGACCCCTAGAGTCAGAAGGCAGATCAGTGTCGCCAAGGGCTGAGGGGAGGAGCAGATAGGGGGTGACGTTAGCAGACGTGGGCATTCCTCCTGGAGTGAGGAAATTGTTCTGGACTAGACAGTGGTGACATCTGAATAACATTTTGAACATATAATACTACATGTCCCTGAATGACACACTTCAAAATGGCTAAAGCGGTAAATTCTACTTTAGGTGTATTTTACCACAATTTTTTTAAAAAGATACTTTCAGATGTGCTAAGTGCTAGAATGAAACGGGGGCAGGGTGTTGTGAGAGAGCTTGGGATGAGAGAGGCCGGTCAATGAAGAACCCACATTTAAATGAGCAATGGAAGACGAGGAGGGAGCAGGCTCTAAGGATCTGGGGAAAGCATTCCACGGGGAGCGGCACAAAGGGCGGAAATTAGTATGGAGAAGTGGACAGATGGCCAGTACCAGCAAAAGCCGTGGGTGTTTCACTGTGAGTGCAACAGAAGCCACCGAGGCAGGGGATGCCTGAGCTAATCACGGTGTCGAAGGTCTTTGGCTGCTGTGGGGAGAAGGTTGCAAGGGGCGAGCGTGAGGCGGGGCCACTGGGAACAGGGCCACACTGGGAATGTCTGCAGGCAGGGGCAGGGCCCAGGCAGGGTTCCAGGCAGGACTGGCATTCTAGGTCAGGTCTGCTGTGCCCGGGAAGGGAACACACTGAGGCTAGAAGAGCCCAGGCCCAGCAGGCAAGGTTGCCATGGTTACTGGATGGTCCCCAGGAAACAGAGAGAAGGCAGATGCCCAGTGAGGACTGCATCACGCAGCTTCCATTAGGGCAGTGGGAGAGACTTAATGCTGAGACACAGAGAGGGTGGTGACTCCCTCAGGCCCCAGGTCAGGGCTGGGGCTGGGAGCTGCACAGGCAGAGCCGTGACAGAGGTGGCCTGGGAGGTGGCTGCTCCTCTTAAGCCCGGCTGTGGAGAACAGAGGCAGTGGAGGCTGGAGCCCCGAGGGACTTCGTGCCCTCCGCAGGCCAGAATGACGGCAGGCCAGCAAGCCATCACGGGGGACACAGGGGTTCTGACACTGGGCTGGCTGCGTGGTGAGAAACCCCAGGGAGAATAAGCAACTCCCCAGGTGTTCAGGCTCGGATCATGGACAGGGGAGCAGGACGGGGGTGGGGCACAATGCCTGGCTCCACAGAAACACCAGTGTACCACTGGCACAAACCGTCAATCAGGGCAGAACCGACAGGTCCAAACGGGGAATCTTCCTGCACCGTGAACATGGCCACACCCAGCTTCAGCCCCAGAAACCAGGATAACAGAGTGCAGAAGGGGCCTGCCAGGCTGAGTTCTTGTGGTGGCCCAGGGGAGCAAAGTGGGGGCCTGCACAGGTCACCGTGATGCTGGAGGGGCTTGGCTTAAATCTCGCAGGGACACAATATTACAACATGCCTTGCCGGAGTCTCGATGTAATAACCCAAATTCCCACTGGACAACACACTTTGTTAGAAATGCGATAAAACAGAAAACTTGATGGTAGATGAGAAAACCATCCAGCCAAGGGTCTCTATCCTCCGCAACAGGGTGGAACATCAGAAGATTCTTACCAAAGTGTAAATTGAGAGAGCAAGAGAGAAATGCTACATGCTCAGGGGAGCAATGTGTCCCCAGCGGTGACCCCACCTTCTCCCCTTCCACTCTTTCAGTGTGCCTCTGAGTTTTCACCCCAGCTTATTTCTTTGAGTTGCAGGATCAGTAAATCCCCGAGCTTCTGTAAACTACAGTGCCCTGTGTCACCAGTGTTTACTCCCACCGTCACCAGGCACAGCTCAAAGGCTGCAGACTTTGTCCTGCCGGCCCACAGTACCATGGTGAGTGTCACCTGAGCCCTAGGGATGGCAAGGTCAGGATTGCTGGGAGCTGGGAAATGTTCTCAGAAAAGGCAGGAAGGGGACAAAGAGGACAAGCAGGACCAGGGACACAGGACAGGAGGAGGCACATTGTCATTTCAGGCTGACCAGGACTAAGCCAAGTCGTGCTCAGGGATCCCAAGGGGCTGGCACACAGCTCGACCAGGGTACAGCAGATGCTTCCTCCAGGACAAACAGCAGGGAGGGACCAGGAAGGCGGATGCCTGTGCAGGAAAGGAAGAAAAAAGATGCAGGCTACGGAGCCTGTCCCGTGTCCTCCTACCCTGAGCCACCACACCACAGCAGCTCTGCACCAAGCCTCACCCCAGCACTCGAGCTGGCTGTTCCCCAAGATCCACCCATCCATGGACTCCAGGACCCGAACACCATCCGGTCCACCATGTTAGCACTTAGTAATGGGTAAGTGCATGAGTGAGTGAATGGGCAAATGATGAACAGGGGCACAGATCGTTCATTTCATTGAAGTCCCAAGTTTGGAAGTGAATGAAATGGAAAAAATAAGTCAAACTCACATCAAAGTCACAGGATGTAGCAGCTGGGTGACCCTGGATGTATGGCATCACTTTGTGAAGGTGAAGGAGCCTTATCTGCCTCACCTGATATGGGGCCACAGGGGCTCGCCCTGCCACTCCACAGGGCTATGGGAGCAGAAGGGGCAGGGCAGGCCGCTGGTAAACGTAAAGGTCATGGACAAAGTGCAGGGCTGTTGCAACCCCTCATCATGACCCCAGGACATGAGCAGACACTGTCAACCCAGAGCCTCCAGCAAAAAGTTCTTTGGGTTCTTGGGCAGGGCCAGCCCCCCAGGGCTCCAAACCGGGTAACCAGACAGTTCCAAAAGGCAGGTCTGAAGCCAAGGGCCGGGATCCCAGTGATCCTGCCCTGGGACACGCACACTCCCAGTGTGTTTCCCCCTCCTTTCCATTCTGTTTAATCAGAAAATTAATTACCCAGAAAAGATTCTTCGGCACCAGAAACCCAATGAGTTTAATGTATCATTTATACATAAAAATGTAGATGTCAGTGTGTGACAAATCTCCATATAAATATTTTTGCAGTTAAATTTTTAGGCATCTGTCTTCCTCCCAGAAGAGTCACTATACAGACAAAAAGCAGCCCCAGGGCACAGGCCAGGTGGGGCTGGCAAGGCAGCTTGTCGCTTTACCAGATAGCAGTGCAGCTGCCAGCGCAGCCCAGCCAGGAAGGCACCAGCCACCTGCAGCCAAGTCACAGCTTTGCCACACCTCCCCCCTCGGGGTCCTGCTGTGTCTTGTTCGAAATGAGGATTTAATGTCACGTGCCAGCTCTGTGCGAGGCCCAGGGGAAGAAGGCAGAATGGAATATGGTCTGATGCTCCAGAGGCTTTGAGTCCACTGGGAGAACCAGGGAAGCAGATGAGGAATGACAATGACAAGATGGCAAGTATGAGGGCAGGTTAGGTCTTACATGCCAGGCAGCTGCAAAAGAACAAGGCGTCCACTATGCCAGGGGCATCCCCAAAGACTCCAGGGCACAGGGCTAGTCCTGACGGAGTTCTTCAGGTGGATGGAGGCAGGAGGACATGGTAGAACTACACACGCAAAGACCAGAGATAAGAACAAGCATGCCCAGATTGGTGTGAGTGTGGCCCATGGCACACAGTGAGGACCAGCCAGCACTGAGCCTGGCATGGAAAAGAGCCAGATCACCAGTGGGCCTGGATCCTCAGCCATGAAACAAGACTTTGTCCTGGACTGAAAACTTCAAACAGATCAAAGCTGCACTCTGGGAACAGTGTGGAGGCCAAGAGGAGGGCTGTGTGGGAAGCAAACGAAAGAGAAGGCAGGTGAGCTTTGCAAAGTGCACAGCGCGTGCAGCATCCATAGAAACTACCAGCCCCAGCAGGACTGTACCAAGCCAAGCCCCAGCAGCCTACCTGCTTCCAGCCCAGAGTTCCTGAACACAGTCCTTCTCCCACAGGTGTACCCGTCCACAGGCTGGACTGGCACCTACTTTGCACATAAACCACCCTCAATGTCAGTTGGGCCCTTGCTTTGTCTGCAGCTGCTACTACCACTTGGGGTTGGCCACTCATTGTGCAAGACATTCCCTCACACCCCGTCCAGATGCCCAGTGGGGCTCCAGGCACAACCCAAAGCATCCTCTCACACGAGGATCTGGAGCGAGAGGCACAGTGCATAGTGCAGGCCCAGCTGAGAACTGCTGTGCCACCCACGCAAGGGAGAGAGGAGCTGCGTGTCTTCCTGCACCCGGCCCAGAACCACCGGTGAGGGTCACAAATACACCCTCACTCACCGTGCCATTGCTGACCACATCTGTGCACAATCTGAGGTCCCACTGGCATCTTCCCAGAATTCACGCCTCCCACAACAAGACAAAGCAAGTCCTCGTTCCCTCACCCAAGCAGGGCCCCCGGATAGCGCGTGCAGCATCCTTGAAGCCCCAAAGTCCTGGTCGAAAGACAGAAGCCCAGGCTCATGGGACTAGACGCCCACAGGACAAAGGTTTCAAGCCCCCAGCCCTGGGCACACCAGTGCCTGTCTTGAAGAAGAGCTCTGCCTGGCCTCGCTAAGTTTCCACCTCCTCAGGGACTGGCAGCCAACCCCTCAGTGACTCCCAACCACATACCTCGCTTGGCCTTTGGGGGCCTGAGACCCTCCTCCTGGGCCAGGGCCTCCCAAGCCTCCCGCTCCCTCCAGCGCCTCAGCTGCTCCTCCCGCATCTTGTAGAAGAGGATGTGCTTCTGCACGTCGCTGAGTTCTGCGAGGAGCTCAGGGTCGATGTACATGTCATGCAGGATCTGCTGCAGCATGATGCTGCCTGGGACGCACGCACCGGAAAGGCAGCCAGCCAGGGGAACAGGGCCGGGCGGGATGCCCCAGGTTGCTCCTCACCCCCTCACTCCGAAGCCACTCCCAGTGCCCCTTCTCCATGCAGCATCGTCAGTCTGCCTTGGCTCCCAGCCAACAACAGCCTCATCTCCTCTGCCCGTGACAGTGAAAGAGGCCAGGCAGCTGGGACCCTGCAAGGGACAGCAGCCACCAGGAGCAATCTAGTCCTTCTGTTGGGTCACCACACACATCTCAGCAGCACCTGTGTCTTGGCCTCTCCTGGGGTTCTGGAACAATGGCCCAAGCCTCCAGCAGAGCCAAGCAATGGCCAGGCCCAGTCCTGCCCAAGCTGGCAGGTGTCAAGTGATCTGTTAGTGGAAGGTAACGATGACACCAGCTGTATCGATGACACTGCCCTGGCCAGCCAGGAACCGATCTCTCCTCTGCAGATAAGAGGAGGAGGAAGAGACAGCTTTGCCTACTAATTCCATGTCTTTTGAGCCAATTTCAAACAGAGGCCAGAAGAGCCAGCCAGGAGCTGCTGGGCCCCTCAGCCCTCCCTCTGCCTGCTCCTTCACCGCCCACCTCCTTTTCCAGAACGCTTGGCATCCTGAAGCAATGCTTTTAAAACTCTGCCTTGTGGAAGGAGAGATCTTTTCTCCTGTCTATATTTGACCAAAGAAGAAAACAAAATGGAATCAGTAGAGACAGCTGGAGCAGGTTTCATTATGGAATTTGAGGACGTGAGGGAAGCTGACATCCTTCGCCCTTTCCCTGTAATGAGGTCCTGCAGCTATGCATGCGCGTAAATCCCGCAGGGGCCAGTTTTAACGGCTGCTGTTAATCTCATAGTTTGTTACAGGTGTCTGGAATTGATCAAAAAGAAAGAAGATGAAACTGATCTTCTCTGTGCCCTGACCAGAAGCACCCTGGACAGGGCCGGATGTGCCTCCTGCTGGGAGGGCAGGAGGGTGGGGCAGAGCTGCTATTGCTGAGATCTTTAGGGTGCAAGCTCACCGTAAACATGTGCTCAGAGCTACTCACAGCTGCCCTTTTATTCGGACAAGGACACTGGGATTCAGAGAAGGTAAGTGACTTGCCTATGGCTACCCAATCTGTAAGTTGCCACACTGGGACTCTACCCAGTTTTCAAATTTGTCATCCACTGGAAACTAAGAGTCTGCTGATGGTTTGAAAATGTAACCTGACCAGGGGAAAACAGACGAACAAGTAGGATTTGGCACTGTGGCTTGGTTGGAGCGGTGACCTTCCTGTCCCTTTCCCTCCCCATGAGCTCAGAGGGTGGATCAGGCACCCTAGAGTGATGGGAGGGGGGGTGAGTGAGCCTTCTTCCCCTTGGCGAGGTTCACACACAGCAGGAAGAAGGACTAAACGGGTTCAGAGGTTTAAGCTCATAGGGTCGAAAAGGTGTGTAGAGTGTCGGGCGCCCCTCACCACGTCAAGCGGGCTGGTCCCAGCGTGACCCAGACCTTCTGGGAGCCTCCACACAGACGATCCTGCCTGCAGCAGGGCTGTGGCCCTGGGCTCCCACGGCCCTCTTCTCTCTTCTCCCACCTCCGGCCTTTGACCGACTCCCCCACCAGGAGTCCTGGCTCCCCTCAGTTCCTGGGAGCCCCTTCCCGCCTGCGGCCCAGTTATCTTTCCCGGCTGGGTGGAGCCCGGAGCCCACAGAGGAGACACGGGAGGAAAGGGGAGGAAGACTCCGCGGGGGTCTGGGCTCCTGCAGCTTCATTCTGTCTTTCCTGGAACCCCCAGAGCCTACGACAAGAAGCGGCAGAGGGCAGAGAGAACCGGGGCGCAGCAGCGGGCATGGGCCGGCAGGCCCTGGGCGTGAGGTCCACTCCTCTGGCAAAGTTGTGGTGTCGTCCTTGCGGGGACCTTGGTGGCCGGATGAGAACGACCCCCGCCAGCGCTCGTTTTGTGCGACAAAGGGGCTCTAGCTAGGGACGCGTGCTCCCTGGCAGTCCTGGGTCACTGGGGCAGGAGGCCAAGAGACACCGAATCCGGAGGACGTGACCGAGCCGCAGGTGGCAGCCTGGGCGCGGGCTGGATCGGGTTTCCGGGACGACGCGCTCGGGCGGGCGCGAGTGGGGGCTCTCGGCCCCTGCCGGCGCCACCTCCCGCCCGGCGTGGGCCCGCGGTCGGCTCTGCCGGCGGGGCCGGGAGCTGCTCGGCCCGGCCTGGGGCGCCCCCTGGCGGCGGACGGGGCGCCGCTCGGCTCCGCGCGGTCCCAGAGACTGCGTGGGAGGCCCGGACCTGGCCGGGGTCTGGGTGCTGGAGGACCCAGGAGCAGGGGCTGCGGCTGCAGACGGGGCCAGGGAGCCCCGGAGTATTCAGACAAGGTTTTCTACCGTCTTCAACTGGTTGTATTTTGATTTTATTTTTCAGTGGCCGATGTGGCGTGTTTAATTTGCACGTTAACGCAGTTCCTTCCGGAGCCGGGAGGTGCACGCAGGCCATGCTGTTGTGCAAGTGACTGGAAACCACCTGAATGTCGCTCAGTGGGGGTGGGGGTTGCCCAGTATGGAACTCTACTACTGTCACACACAATGAGGTCAGCTGTTTGGGCGAGGGGAATTGGCCACAGCTGATAAAACAAAGAGGCGACATGTAGAACATTGTGCACAGTGTAATCCATTTTTAAAATTCTGTATGTTTGATTGCTTTTGTGTAGACAAAGGAAAAATTATGGACGATCACACACCTAATTGTTAAGCTTTGTTTCTTGGTTTCTTCTCCAAATGGAGAGGAAGACCACTTTAGACAATTCTGTGTTCTTTTATACAATAAGTAAGATATATTTACATAATTCATATGACTGAAATAAAGTGTATTTCAAAAATCCTAAAATGTAATCTATAAAAAACTAACCTATGGAGGTCAGCGCCTATGGGGCAGACCCACCCCCCGAGAGGGACCTGCAGGCAAAACTAGACCTCCGTATGCCAGGAAGACAGGACGGAGAAACCATCCATGTCCCTGGGGTTCCTAAGCTGGAGAAGGGCTTTGAGGCATTTCTTGGAGACAGCTGGGCCCTGGTGTGGAGAAGGGACTGGGAGAGCAGGAGGCAAGGGGAATGGCCAGCGACTCTGGCCACAGTCCAGGAGAAGGTGATTACCACACAGCATTTTCAGCGGGAGCCAAGGAGGCCAGAACTGGGGGTCCGTGAGACTCTGATTGGGTACTTTGCTTCCACCTAAAATCATTCTAAATTTGAAATTATATCATGTCATTCCTCTGCTCAAAACCCATTTTACTCAGAGTCAAAGCTCAAGCCCCTGCAGTTCACCCCATGCCCTGAGACAGCACCTCCCACCACCCTCCCCTGCATCACTGGCTCCAGGCCTCAGCCTGGGCCTGCTCCCTGCTCCCTGCTGTTCCCCAAACATCCAGACAGGCACCCTCCTAGGGGCCTCACGCTGGCTGTGCCCTCTGCCTAGAAACATCAATCACCTCCTTTATGTCTTTGCTCAAACTTTTAACTCCTTTACACTTCTGACCCCCCTCACTCTGCTCCATTTTTTCCCTTAGCACTTACTTTGTAAAATGCCATCGTACTTATGTGTCTCTCTCCCTCCTAGATAACAAGCACTCCAAGGGCAAGTGCTTTCATCCACTTGGTTCACTGATGTTGATGGGGGAAAACCGTCGGGCGCTGGGACGTGGGTCCTCGCCGCCTCCCTGCAGCTCCGCATCCCTGCAGGCCGGTGCCGCGCAGGGCCGGCTGGAGGCCGCGGCGGGCAGGTGCGCGCTGCTGGAGCCAGGCCTCGTGTGCCAGTCTGGGCCCCCGCTCTATGCTCGGCCACCTGCTCCAGTCCTGCGGCCGCGCTGCTTGCGCGATCCCGATTGGGTACTTTTTGAATCCACTGTTTCTGATTGGATGTTACAGCCTGTTCCTGATTGGATATTATAGCTCATTGCTGATTGGATGTTAACGCTTGTTGCTGATTGGCTGTTAATGCTTGTTGCTGATTGGATGCTTTTTGAGTACTAGCAAAGGTATAAAAGCTGGAGGAGCGGGGGAAGGGGGGGTCAGAAGAACAGAAGATGGCTGAGGGTGCAGGCGGAATAAGGACAGTTCTCAGACTCTCGTGTCCCGCTGGGTTATTTTCAGCATCAAGAGCTGTTAACACTTAAGAGCTGTTTAACACCACCAAGAGTTGTTAACACTACCAAGAGCTGTTAACACTTGCCGCAACAATGTCCCAAGTGCCTAGAACACTGCCTGGTACACAGCAGTACTTGACAAATGTCTATTGAAAATAAAAATGAAGCAGGAACTTTCAAGGTGGAATTGACCAAAAACTGTGCAGAAGATGGGGGAATGTCCAGAACAGGGCTCTGCAGAGTGGTTGCTGAAGGCCTGGGCCTGGCAGTCATGGACAGACGGGTAAATCTAAGGCATTAGGTGGACTGATGGCCCTGCCATAGGCCACCTGCCCTGGCTGCCCCATCATGCCCTGACCACATGACCTCTAGCAGGCAGGGTCAGTGATGGCCAGAGCCTAAGGTGAAGAACCTGGGCCAGAACATCACTGCGGGCCCTTCTTGAGTCCTTCCAGCCCCCAAATCCTTCTTGGATATAGGCTCCGTTAGAGACATGCAGGGCCCTGCTCCACTTCCTTTGCCTCATTCTGGGAAGCCAGTAGGACAGTTTCCTTTGTTGTTGTTATTGTTGAGACAGAGTATGCTCTGTCGCCCTGGGTAGAGTGCAGTGGTATCATCATAGCTCACAGCAACCTCAAACTCCTGGGCTCAAGGGATCCTCCTGTCTCAGTCTCCTGAGTAGCTGGGACTACAGACGCACACCATGACACACGGCTAAGAGTTTCTATTTTTAGTAGAGATGGGGTCTCGTCTTGCTCAGGCTGGTCTCAAACTCCTGAACTCAAGCAATCCTCCCGCCTCAGCCTCCCAGAGTGCTAGGATTATAGACGTGAGCCACCGCTCCTGGCCAGATGGGACAGTTTCTAGTGAGATGAGTCCTTTGTGTCTGCACCCAGGGAGTGGAGTAGGAGATCTGGGTCTTCAGGGTAGAGGGAAGTGAGCCGGCTGCCACCTCTCCACCACCTCGGACGCAGACAGATGGCCAACGCTTGCCTGCACTCCTGCCCCATAAAGCTCTCCTGGAGCCCAAGCCCTGCTCATTAGAAAACACTTTACTCCACGCCACATCCCCTGGAATGAGGCCACTCAGCACAAGTGTAAGAGATTGACTAAGTCTCAACCTAGGACTGATTATCAACTCAAAGAGCAGGAGGGGACTCTGGGGCCACAGAGGGCAAATAGGCTTACGCAATGGACAGCTCCCATAAGGCCAAGGTTCTCAGGGATTCCCGGTACCCACTAAAGACTGCACAGCCATCGGCCCTGCCTGCCGCGCCTCTTGCTGCAGAGTCCCACACTAACCACAGGCCCTGACCCACCGGGCCCGAGACTGCCCTGACCTGTGGCAAGGAACAGCAGTGCCTCTGTCCCCCGCCTCCAAAAGTGGCAGAGAACTCAAGTGAGTCCAGCTCCCCCAGGCTGGGGGAGCCCCTGCACCCCATCCCTATGCCTTCCTCGGTGGAGCAACCAGGGGCAAACTGCTAACCTCTCTTACATGCCCACCGTGTGGCAGCAGGCACTGTGCCAGGGGCTCTCTGTTGCCATCTCATTTAATCCTCAGAAAAATACTATGAGGCAGGTGGTTGTATTATCTCAAGTTTATATTCGAGGAAACCAAGGCGCAAGGTCACACAGCTGCTAATGATGGATCCAGGACTTAAACCCAGATCTCACCAGGCCCTCAAGGGCTCCTGCCCTCCCACCCACCCCTCAGGCTCTTGTCCTCAGCCAGACAGTCCTTCCAGAGCCATGCTGCTGCCCAACTCTGGCGCTGCCCCCGGGCCCACACCTCCCCAGTGATCTAGAGGGCACTGGCAGGAATCATCGTGCCATCCGCCCCCAGTGTGAACGCAGAACACACACATCTCTGGCCCTGTGGAGCCCACGCCCCACCTGGCATGAGGAGGAGCCCACCACCCCCAGGCCGCCCTGTGAAGCAGAGAAGGCTGAGCAGAGGCTGTGAGCTAGGCAAACCCACCCACCGCAGACTGGGCCCAAAGTTCCCCATAAAGGGAGATTTAGGAAGTCAGGAAATCCAGTTCCAGGGTTCATTTCCCTAAACCGTAGGACTTGGGACACAGACCAGTTCTGTCCTCCAATACCTGATCTCCTCTTCATCCTGGGCACGCAGCTAGACCTTTGCCAGCCCTCTGGAGTTCGATGTGGCTTCTAAGTTCTGACCAACAGATGTGAGCACAGGAGGGTGCTCGCCATCCAGCCCCAGTTCCTCAGATCCTCATCCTCTTCCCCAACCGCCAGCTGCCTGGAGAACACTCCAACAGCTAGCGGAGGGTGGGTCCCTGAAAGACTGTGTGGAGCAGAGAATTCCCCGCTGCAGTTCCCAGCAACCTACCAGGGACTGTAACATGAGCAAGAAATAAACACTTATTTTTCAAAGCCACCAAGGTGTAGGAGATGTCTGTTATAATGATTAGTCTATTCTGACTCTATCCTGTAATCACCTTCGGGGCTGGTTAAAACAGATTGCTGGCCCCTCCCAGAGTTTCTGGTCCCACAGGCCTGAAGGGAAGGACATAGAATTTGCATTTTTAACAAGTGCCCGGATGCTGCTGCTCTGGGGACCACACCTTGAGAACCACGCCCTAACGCATGAGCTGCGGTGCTGCAATTGCTATCCCCATTTTAATGAGGAAACAGTACCCAGTCCCTGGCTCTGTCATTTGCACAGTGCTGCCTTCACCCTGCGCTACATCAGTGCCTGCCCCACACCCCGCATCCTTGCATGCTGATTGTGCCTTCCGAGTTAGTGTCACCAGAGGGAGGGAGGGTAGACCTTGGAGTGGAAATCCTGAGCTGTACACCCAGCTCTGCCACTTCCCAGCTGTGTGGCACCAAACAAGTTCCTTAGCCTGAGTCTGTTTCCTCTTATGTAAAATGGAGAAAATAGCATTTGTTCTCTCTCCGAGCCCTGCCAGCCTGGCAGTGCTGGGCCCGCGGTAGGATTTCTATGAGACAACTGACTGTTGCAATTGAGTAGCAGATACTTGGGACTGAAGGAGGAATGTTGGCCCTAGATGCCCCAGTTTCCTCCTCACCCTGAGAACCCAGCCCCCCCCCCAATTTCATTGCCCCCAAGGCCAATGGCTGACACCCATTCATGGTACAGGCCTGAGGTCGGGGAAGGGAGAGCTATGGGAAAAAAATTTAAAAGACTACAATCACAAATTTTAAACTCATGCCTGTGCCAGTTATGAGAATTATGTTGCAGGAAGGAAGGAGAGAGTTCACCAGCCAGGGGCTGGGGGACCCCGACACCTCAGTTTCCTATAACATCCATTACAGATTCTCTTTTATACTACCAAAGTCCTCTCATCCCCACCCCCGCTGCTCCCGGGAATTGCCTTGAGATCCACAGAGAAGGGAAGTAAATGCACTTCCACACACAGTTATGCCTGAGAAGAGATTGGAATGCACGCGTTGCAAACAAGGGGAGCCCCAGGAAGAGAAGAAAGAAGGGGGAATGACACTGCAATCTGTCATGGTGGTTATTCCAGGGAGTGGAGCCTTAACAATCCCTTGGTTAGATAACATGTCTTTTAAAATAGGAGCTGATGTCATCCTCAGAGCCTAGGTGGCACACACATTCCTAGATTTGGCCACTGGGTGGATGGTGGTACCCTCAGCTGAGATGGAGAAGAGGGGGAGGGGCAGTTTAGGGTGTGGATGGAATTTGGGGTTGGGGGAAGAGAAGATAAGTTTTGGAGGCAGCAGTTGAGGTGTCTGCCGGGAGAGCAGATGGGGAGACCGATCTAACGCAGGTTTGTAGACGCTTGGGCTCTTTGGGTAGCAGGCAAGGCCTGAGCCATCCATTCACTAATGAGAGGACAGCCAGAGGCACTGGAACGCCTCCCACGGTGGCTGGCCCTTACCTAGGGCACCCAGAAGACGCTCTAACCCCTAGGCTTCACTTTTCTCCCTAAGAGATTGGATCCTATGGATTCTTGCCTGGGTCGCATTTTAAAAGGGAGCTCTGCCAGGCAGACAAGAGGTGGAAAGAAATTTGGAATAAGCAAAAAAGACTCTGGGTGACTCCAGTGGAAAGCTATGCATTGTTTAAGGCACACCCTTCCAGTTATCTGATTCAGACTTTCATTGCCTTTGAGCTATTTTACAACTAAATTGTACAGTTAATGCAAAATAATTCTTGTCTATAGATGTGCATATAATATACCTGAATGAGATTCAATTGACCTTGTCCTCTTGGAAAAAAAGCCACTTTCAACATTCCTTTACTTCATATAGATTTATGGCTCATTGTGATCTCTCCTTTGAACTGGCTGTTAATCTTACCAGCTCTCTCAATTAATGAGTTAAATAAAATTTTTGACATGTGCACATGCAATATTTATGAGTCATGCCTTTTTAAAAAAATTATCTTTAACAGAGGGCATGGGCAGGCTCACTGCCTCTCAGAGAGGGAAAGACTTGCCATAGTGCACACAGCACAAAACCCACCCCCGGCCCCACCCCTATCATCCTGGACAGGAGGTGTCCAGCTTGCATACCTTCAGGGACAAGGAGCTCAGTCCCTTTTAGAGGCCACTCTAATTCTTTCCACATTAGACCACAGCTATGCTGGTTTTAAAAAACAAAGAAAAGCAAATCTAAAACTGGAAGAAAACACAATGGTCCCTCCTGCTGACAGCTGAGTAACTGCTTGGGCCTAAAGAATCATCTACACACGTGGTTGGCAACCCTGGGTCCCTTGCAAAGTGGCCGAACCGGCTGGCTGTGGAGGGTGGAGAAAGGACAGCGCAAGCCGGGTGTGTTGCCATGAGGTGCAGAGCCAAGGTGCTCCACGCTCCCACTGCCTCACAACAAAGCCCTGGCCTTTCCTGACCTTTCGGCAGTTTGTGCATATTTTCAGACCCACGTTTTTTTCAGGACAGGCACAGCAGGGCCCGTGCACTAGTCTCACACACATCCCCCCAGCACCGACCCCAGGCTCCAGTCCTGCTGAGGCTG
Organism: Cheirogaleus medius; assembly: GCA_008086735.1. Classification (NCBI taxonomy): domain Eukaryota; kingdom Metazoa; phylum Chordata; class Mammalia; order Primates; family Cheirogaleidae; genus Cheirogaleus; species Cheirogaleus medius. The sequence goes on from VBSM01003211.1 coordinate 5,523,096, forward strand.
TCCTGGCCGCAGAGATGGACACCCTTCCTTGCGGGAGGCGGGAGGTGCAGGGGAGCACCCGGTCCTCACCCTGAGGCCTCAGGCAAGCGCCAGCACTCCCCAGGGCCTCTCTTCTCCTTATGAGAAGTGCGACCAGATGGGGTCCACCAGGCGGCCGAGCGTGACGTCTTGCAGTCTGCAGAGCACATTCGCCACAGGGTTGCTGTGGCTCACCTTTCTCCCCGGGACCCATCCCTCCTGGGTCCCCTGGGCAGGTGAGAGCCACTCTGCTGCTCCTGGGGGCTCAGGGGGAACTTCTCCAGTTGTGTTGGTTTCTGGAAGGACCCGCACTCCAGGCAAGAAGCAACACTTCTCCTGCCCCCCCCCCCGCCCCTGTGGCACTGGAAGCAAACACACCTTAAACTGCAAATGACCGCCGAGGCTCCCCCAGACCTAGAAGCCTTGTTCCTAAAAGGACAGGGAAGTAGACCATTTCATTTCGAAATGGCTCAAAGCTTGAGTTGTAACCCAGGCAGCTCACCCATGGGGACTGGTAGCTATAGATAAAATCCTCCCCCATCATTAAAATTGCATTAGCAATAATTTTAGGGGTACATACTAAGTAAGCTGGACCTATGTTAAATGCTTTACCCACCTCATCTCATTTAATCCTTGAAACAAGCCCACGAGGGAGGGGGCGTTATTACTCCACACACACACCAGCAATGATCTGGCAGCGACTGGCCGCCCCAGCCCCAAGCACCCACTCATTGAAATGTGAGCCCACCTCCCTGGAGAACTCCTTTAAAATAAACATGTTGAGCACACTCAGCCCCCTCACCACGTGATGCCCTGTGCCACCGCAGGCCTGCAGAGTCCCCACCAGCAGGAAGGCCCTCACCAGATGTGGCCCCTCAACCTTGTCCTTCTCAGCCTCCATAACTGTAAGAAATAAATTCCTTTTCTTTATAAGTTAAAAAAATAAAATAAACATGTTTTTCTTAGAAACCCTGCTAAGAGGTCATTCCAATAACAAAACACTGTGGGGTTTTTAATAAGCCCTTATAAGAGCAAAACACAGCACAAGGCCATAACATCCACCCACAGAAGCGTGGTGGACTTGGCAGCACCCTGGGTGTTCGTCCCCCATCCTAAAGGATGCTGCCTTCCCAGCCACAGGGTTTGAATGGAATGACCAAGCACAGAGGGCCGAGTGGCTGGTGGACCCTTCCCTCAGTGACTTCACCACGGCACCGAGGGGCTTGAGGTCTGTCCGTGGTGGCCTCTTCCTTCCCTCTGCCATAGATGAAGGGGACACTGGAAGGCAGAGAGAAAAGGAAACCAGAACCCGCTGACATCACTGAGCCACTTAGATCAAAGCAACCCCGAAACTCACCCCACCTCTGGACTTTCCAGTTTCAGGAGCCAAAAACCTCCCCTCATTGTTTAGGCCAGTTTGAATTGGGTTTTCTGTTACCGCAACTGTAAACTTACTCTCCTGGTACGAGAACAAGGTCCATCTGCTCTTGGCACCGTCCTACAATGGATGGTGTGACCATGAAAATGCACCTTGGATCAGTGTATTAAAATTAATCATAAAATACCATGTAAAATGATTCCGTTTGTGAAGATCTGAATATGTATGGACATTTTCTGGAAAGATACTTTAGTATTAAGTTGCCTCTGGGGAACAGAACTTTTCACTTTACACTCTCCTTATGTTTAGATTGCTTTTACTTATGTATATTTAAAAACACTAGTTTAAAAGTTGTTTGAGTCCACAGTGGTAATTTATATTGGTAGTTATTAAACCATGCTTTTGAAGCCCCTGCTGGAATATAAGATACAGTGCAGGCTGGGGGTGATGGCTCGCACCTGTAATCCTAGCGCTCTGGGAGTCCGAGGAGGGAGGATCACTTGAGGGCAGGAGTTTGAGATCAGCCTGAGCAAAAGCCAGACCTTCTCTCAACTAAAAATAGAAAAAATTAGCTAGGCGTGATGGCACTTGCCTGTAGTCCCAGCTACTCAGGAAGCTGGGGCAGGAGGATCACTTGAGCCCAGGAGTTTGAGGTTGCTGTGAGCTAGGCTGACGCCACGGCACTCTAGCCCGGGCAACAGAGCGAGACTCTGTCTCAATCAATCAATCAATAAAAGATGCAGCACCCAGAAAGAAAGCTGAGTGAAGAAATAATTGTTTCAGATCTTTGTAAGAAATATTCACTTCCAAAAAAAAAAGAAAGAAATATTCACTTCCTCTGTCTCCAACACTGGGATCCCTGAGGTTAGCAACTTCAGCAAACACGCATACACTTAAATGTACCCTTAACTTTTCCCTCCTCCCAAGGTTACACAGTAGTCCCACCCAGTCCTACAATGCCAATTTCATGTTTTCCTGAGGCACCTTGGAGACGCCTAAAGCATTTGAAAATGAACATGCCTTTAACACAGGCTTTGAGCAGCAAAGGCCAAGGTCTTGCTGACTTTATAAGGAGCTGAAAAGGCCCTAAAGGTGTGTAGTTCTCCGGATTCTTGGAGACAGCACCCAGATGAATGAGAACGGGGCTGCAGGTGGTCATCTGCCCTGGAAGGCCGGGCAGCACCCTCCTGGGCATGACAGATCTGAGCACAGGGAAGCACCTCTACCAAGATCTATCTTGGGGGACAGTTTCCCATAGTCCAGGACACACAACGTAAAAACCCTGTGACCCTGAGGACAGATACCCCATATGACTCTAGAGCTGGAAAGGCCCACCCGTGAAGGCCATACAGCAACCCTCTCCCCTTGAACATGCTACAGCTGAAGGCCTTGGACCAGTGGGTGACAGGGCTGATGCACCTGCCACTTAGGCAGAGACCTTCCCATGGCAGCAGGATGCCTCATGTGCTGGGACCACTCCTTTCCCTGCCCCTCTACAGTCTGTGTTCCTTTGAGGCTGCTGGCTGAGAAGCCATCAGGGGGCACTCCCTTCTCTGCTGGGAGCACCCACACACTGCAGCAGCCTACACTCGCATGCACGCCCATCACTGCCCCAGTGGCCTCTGCATGGACTCTTCTTGAAAGGCTGTGTCCGATCCCCCACTGCCCAGCACAGAAAGCCCTTCACAGGCTTGTTGGCTGGATGGCAGCTCTTGCCCTCCCCAGCAACCTTGCTTCAGTAAAGCAAGCACCTAGCACCACACCAGGGACCAGTCTGTGGACTGATCACCTAGCGCTACCTGCAGCTATGGCCTTGCAGAGAAGTGAGCCTGCTGCCCAGAACCAGGGCCTCTGGGGACTGAGCTCCTTGGGGCAACACCGTGCTTTGCCCAGGCCCCTCAAACCAAACCAGGCCCCCAAATCCAGGTACAGAGCGGGGAGAATGGACACTCTCCACTTTCTCCAAGTGTCTGCCAACCTGCCACAGAGCCCAGTGAACTAGACGATCTCAGGGAATGGCTCTGCTCTGGCTGGCCCTCTGGGCTGGTTTCGCTCAGCAGGAACCAATTAGAGATGCAGGATTCAGGGCTGGTGGTTTAGCTGCAGGTAGAGGTTCTGGGACAGGGCTTCCAGGGTTTGAGCCCAGCCTTTCCGGACCCTTGACAGTAACTTACCTTTCTCTAAGCCTCAAGTTTCAGGGATAAAAATGGCTTCCTCAGAGTTGTTCTAGTGACTGAACGAGTTTATTACCTATTAGGTACTCTGAGCACTTCCTCTGTTCCAGGAAGTTTCTATACACATTGGTTTTTATTGTTCACGTGGGGAATCCGAGTACGAGGCAGTTTTCCTACCCCGTGGAAAGTTGAGGCCCCGGAGACAGGACAGTAGCAGCAGCAGCGGCAGCTGGACCCTGAGCAGGACGGGCGGCAGAGGGTCAGAGAGCCGGTGAGCCTGGGCCTCCAAAGCAGAGGACTTTGAGGACAGGGTGGTCCAGAGCCAGGCGCTACAGAGGCCAAGAGAGGCTCCGGGCTGAGAGCTGAGATAAGCAGCTTTCAGCCAAGCGGAGAGAGCCCTGGGGGGTGGGAGAGCCCAGGCAAGAAGCGGCCTGGAGGCAATAGGGCCCCAGCAAGGTTTTAGGATGAGGAAAGGAAGAGGGGGCAGGAAAAATAACAAGGCAAAGAGGAGGTGAGCAGCAGAGGTGCAGGAAACGTAAGAAAAGATCCTGATACTTCAAAGTGAGTGTGCATGTGGGTTCGAGGGAGTGCAGCAGAAGGCCGAGCTAGCCTCCATCCGGGTCTCAGCGGACAGGGGCGGGAGGACTCTGGGCAAGCCAGTGCTGGGCGGGGAGCGAGCACAGGGCTGGCTCTGTGCCTCTGTGCAGAGAGCCCAAGCCTGTTGGAGACCCCCATGCGTTACCCCACCCTTGCTTTCTTTTTTTTCCTCATCCAACTACTCTAAGTCAGATAAGAGAGCTGGAAATGGCCCCAAAGTTTTACAAACTAATTAAAAAACAAACCTAATTCTGAAACAGTCATGGCTAGACTATATCCTGAACCAGGTCTATGTGAATAGATGGGACAGGCCAGCAGGAGCTGCCGGGGAGCTCTTGGTGCCAACGCTGGCAGGAGGGTCTGCACCACCCACTGTCCCAGGGCAGGCTGGGTCAGAGGGGCGCAGTGAGGTAGGCAGCGCCACTAACCCCCTCCCCAGAGGGGCTACAAGGTCAGAACACGCAGCTCGTGCAGTAGCAACGTCCAGTGGCCCCAACCTCTTTTGCTTGATCCATAGTATTGCCCAGGCTGTACAGAGATGACCTAAAATAATGTTTCCTGTGGGCCTAAAGTTTTTCCCACTCACACTTATAGCTGGGTAGCTAAGCCACAGTGAACTTGTTCCAGCTGTCGCCTGCATACGAGGGATAACTGCAAGTGGCACCACACAGACTCCTACAAAAAACATTCGAGACATTTACGTCAGGTTGAGCCCACGATGGACTGCCTTTACCACCTGCCCTCTGTGAGGTCTGGTCACACTACCCCACTCGTCACCCTGGCAGCCAGATTTACCACTGAGATGCTTAGTGCCATCTTGATAGTGACCCGAAACAAAAATGACCAAAACAACACCATTAATATAAAGATATATTCCATAAAAGAGTTTGGCAGTCAAGAGAGGCATCATACTTCCGAAAAACACAGGCATTCTTCTTCTCCTAGTCTACAGAGAATTGTTTTAAAAAAAAGATATCATCATCATCATCATCATCATCATCAACAAACAGCCACCAGTATACACCACACTAGAATATACACTTCGGCAAATAACTGAAGGTCACACTCAGTCCCTGAACAATGAGAAATGGTACAAGCTACAGAGAAGGTTAGAAAGCAGACCAGCCAACACTGGACCAATGCCCCAGCCATTCCCGCAGGAGCTCTTCAGTACATAAGACAACCTCATGTCCAAGAGCGAGCCCCAGAAAGCACGACAGGAAGGTGGCCCCAGTGAGCACAGTTACAAGGGGAGTCACCACGAAGGTCAGAAACAAAACACCCCAGGCCTGGGGTCTGCGACTGGGCGCAGGGCCTGGCTGCAGAAGAGGCCGGCCCCGGGCACGCGGCCACCAGAAGCCCTGGCCGAAGGTTTCGGGCTGGCCATCTCAGGCTGGGGTCCCTGGCCTTGCAGTGGGGAGGGAGGGCCAGGATTCAAGTTCTGGGTGACAATTTCAGTAGCACCAAGACCAGAAGACAGTGAGGCCAAGCTGGGGAGCGGGAAGGGGGAAGTGGGGGGTGTGGGTGGGGCTGCATGGAGGAAGGGGGCATGTCCGTGGTCGGGGAGGGAAGGAGAGGCTGTCGTGGGCTGGTTTTCGAGACACTCGAGGGAACTGAAAGGGACAGCTCCAGCTGTGGACACCACATAAGGCTGCACAGAGGAGAATGCGGAGGAAAGGAGGAGGAAATGAAGAAATGGGTGAGAACGTTCTTGCCCCTATAAATAAACTATTTACACACTTTAAGAAAAGGAGAGCGGGCTCTCGGTGGAGAGCCATGCCCACCGCCCACACCGCCGCCTGGCAACATCAGTACTTAATGCTGTTGAGACCGGACGTGATTCTCGCCCCAGGAGAATGGCTGACAGATTCGGGCAGCAGGCAAGGCACTCCCGTGGCACCAGTCCACGCACTGGCTCAGGCTTACTTCACGTGGACATGGCTGAGGATCCACGCACACCACTGCAGACCCAGCTGGCACTCAGAGGTCCGCGAGGGCCCCTTCCTCTTCCCTAGCTATAAGCAGGGCCCTGGGCTGCTTGACCTAACGGAGAGAGAAGCCTTGTCCACACCTGCTGGTCCCTCTACCCAGGGCCCACCCACAGATGTGGATGACCCAAAACAGACGGTGTCCTGCAGACGCACATAGGCTCCAGGGCGTCCGAGTCAAGGTCTCCCCACAGCCATGGGAGCCCTGTCTGTCCCTCAGAGTCACCACCCACGCAGACACATTCCTGTCTCTGGGTAGACCCCAGCGGGGAAGCAGTCACAAGTGTGGGCAGGTAACAAGGGGCCCCCCAGTCTTCAGCACCAGCAAGCAGAAACAGAGAGGTCACACCACACTGACGCTGAAGACAGGGCGCTGGCCTCGGTGGGTGTGGCGGCTTCTCCCCCTCTGGACACAGGTTGGTGACAGTGAACGGCGTTGGCCTCCACGGTGGCTCAGCTCCGCTTGCTCGCCCTGCTCCTCAGAAGTGATGGCCTGCCTTCACCGCCTCAATGTCTGAGATCAGGGTCCTTGCCAGGAAGATGCCAAATATCTGAAACCAAAGCCAGCAGAGTAAGTGGCCATAGGTGCCAGGGCCCAAAGGCAGAGGGCAAGGGGAGGATATTCCATGGCACCTTGCTCCCCCACCCACCCTGCCAAGACTGAGGACACAGAGAGAGCAACACTTCGCAAGCAGTGAAGGATGGCAGACCCACCGGCAGAAAGGGAACCCTGGGGTCTAGTTTGCTGTATCCCTAGAGCCTAAAAGAGGAAAACAGCAAAAGCAAAACAGACGCTCTGCCCTGCCTCCAACATGACTAAGCATGTCACATACCATGGGGAGGGACACGCTTGTCCCTGGGTTAAACCAAAAATAACAGGGTCACTCTGACTGGTTTTGATTCCCAAAAGGATAAATCTTGAATGTTCCTTGCAAACCTGGGTTCCACAATAAAACCAAGGCTATTCCTAATTTGGGCTGTGCTAACGTCTGGCTGTAAGTCCTGACCTTGGTGAACAGGAAAATCATGAGGGAAGATGGATTGTTTTTCTACCAAGAACAGACTAATGTGAACTTGGTAACTTTTGGAAGTTTGCCTTTTTTTCCTTTAAATTCTTGTGGTTCTTATGTGACGAGCCAGTCCTTTTGAAATCTGATTCCCTTGCTCGTTTTGCAAGTAAATTTTTTCTTTTCTTTCCTAGATATTTCTCTCAGTCTTCCTTTGAAGGAAGAAGGTGTACTGGCAGCCCTGGGTCCACCTTATCCCCTCTTCAAGGCAAAGTCAGAGTCAAACATTTTCTAAATGGTGTGTTTTCCACCTAAGAACAGCTTTAGCTGTCTCAGAAGCTGCTCAGAGGCTGTGAGCTTCTTCTCACATGCCCTGGGCAACACGGAAAGCCTCCTGGTTTCTCTAGTATCAGTGAATTCTTGACTTTCTCCACCTGTTCTTCCCCCACCAGACACAGGAAAGCCCACCCACCCCAGGCCTCCCTGCCCCCTCGGCCACTAACATCCTTCCACAGTGAAATCTGGTCCCAATGAACAAGTGCAGCCTTGAAGGGGAAAGAAGCCACAAAGGGCAGTGGGCCTCAGAGGGTCCCGTGTGGACAGGGAAGCTGCATGACAGCCTCAGCCCAGGTGCCCAGGACAGGGACGGAGAGGTCCCGGGGTCAGAGCACACACCTGAGCCTCAAGCCTCCTCAAACTCCAGCTGACTGTCAGTATCACCGTCCACTCTTCAGCTCTTGACACCTCTCTAAATTCTACCACTACCTTCCCACCAGCAGGGAGAGGCCCCAAAGCAGCCCACCCGAGGGCACTCCTGACCCCAGCCTCCAGAAAGGCCCTCTGGAGAGGGCTGCCGGCAAGCCCTGCACAGGGCCACACGCCCCACCCAATCCCAACACCCCCACACACCTACCGAGAGGCCTCCCTTTAGGTAGCAGACCACTGGGGAGAGAATGATCACAGCCCACCCAGGGTCCAGTCCTAATACATGACATTTACGGAAGCCACCTTGCTCCTGCTCCTATTACTTAAAAACGCACATCAGGCTTCAACTTTCTTTCTTTTTTCTGTAAGGTTCCTTACTATCATAACCAAGCTAGAGAGACATTCTATGTTAAGGGCCCAACTTCCTCAAATGAAAAAAGGCCACCCGCCAATCCTGCGGGCTCCTGGATCATACCTGTAGCAGCGAGATGGCGATGAAGACGCCAGCCACGATGTAGATATTCCTCGGGAGCCAGCCCTCCAGCACCTGGATGCAGCCTTTCGTGAAGATGGACTCGTCCCACTTGTTCTTCAGCTGCAGGGAAACACCATATCAACCTGGGCCTACGACACACACAATGTCCCCACCCTGGTCCCCTAGAGAGCTCCAGCAGGGAGTAGGGCAAAGTACAGTGGGAATGAGGCATCTGGGAGGCAGGCGCTTAGGATGGACAGAAATCTCCGTGAGAAACTCATATACCCGGGCAGAGTGCTGTCGCAGCGCCTGTCTGACCAAAGGCTCCCTGGCTATTATCTTCAACCCATTTCTCCCCAAGCCTCCAGAGATTTAAAGATCAGTTTGCTCAGCACACACATTCAAACCCCATATATGGAGAAAGGAGAGCTTGCGGGAGGAAGGTGTGCCTTTAAAGGGAGAGAAACTGGGAGAAGGGGGTCCTAGACTTCTGTGAGTCAGAGAAGCTAGCAGGAGAAGGAAGGGATAGCGGCTTCTCAGAGCGTGTCCCACAGGTAAGCTTGGCTCCAGGAGACAGAGCCAGTGGTTAACTGTCACCGGCCAGCCCACTCCCTCCATGGCCCAGCCCCGGTGCAGTCAGCAGGTGCGTGGAGACCTCATCCTGGTGCGCACCCTGCCCCTGCCCACCGATGGACTGTAATCCGCCCCAGCCCCTCACCTGTCGGCCTCCCCCATGACAACACTGATGGAACATTATTCCACTTTAGTGGTGTTATGGCTTAATTGTGTCCCCTCAAAATCCATATGTTGAACTCCTAACCCTGAGTAGCCCAAAATGTGACTGTGTTTGGAGACAGGCACTTTATAGAGGCAATTAAGCTAAAATGAGGTCATTAGGGTAGGCCCTAATTAATAATGACTGGTGTCCTTATAAGAAGAGATTAGGACACACACACAGAGGGAACCCATGTGAAGACACAGTAAGAGGGCAGCCGTCTACAAGCCAGGAAGAGAGGCCCAGAACAGATCCTTCCTTCCCAGCCCTAAGAAGGAACTAACCCTGTCAATACCTTGACCTTGGACTTCCAGCCTCCAAACTGTGAGAAAATAAATGTCTGTTGTTTAACCACCCAGTCTGTGGTACGCTGTTAGAGCAGCCCTAGCAAACCAATATAAGTGGCAAAGAAATTCACAGCTGAGGAAGCTGATGCTGATACAGATCTTTGCCTTAGTCTATTCGGGCCACTAAAACCAAACACCATAGACTGGGTGGCTTATAAACAACAGAAATTTATTTCTCACAGTTCTGGAGGCTGGAAGTCCAAGATCAAGGTGGCAGTAGATTCGGTGTCTGGTGAGGACCTAACCTTCTAGTTCACAGCCAGCCGTTCTCACTGTGTTCTCACATAGTGGAAGGGGAGAATAAGCTCTCTGCAGTCTCTTTTATAAGGACACTGATCTCATTCCTGAGGGTGCTACCCTCACGACCTAATCACCTCCCAAAGGCCCCATCTTCAAAACCCATTGCATTGGGAGTTAGGTTTCAGCATATGAATTTTGGGAAGACATGAACACTCCATCTGTAGCAGCTCACTCCCATGAGATGGAGGTTCCTGAAGGAGGACTCTGAGCATCCCAAGCTGCAGGCACACACTCCCCATGTCCATGTAACAAGAAGGGTCTCTGTAGAGTCCCCGAGACCCCTCCCTTTCAGAACAGCAGTCATTCCTATCACCAAAGGCCATGAGAACAGAACATGGAGTGGAATGGGGTGGGGTCTTGCTTTTCCTTACATAGGAGAGCCTACTCCCTGCGGCCTGAAGGAACTCTGGAGGACAGAGACGTGCCCCTGCCCCAGGCCAGTCTCTGCCTTGTCTCCACATGGAGGCTGGACCAAGCCCCACACGCCTGCAGCTTTAATCCTGAACCCTTCTGTAACAGACACCTTCTGGGGCTCCAAGCAGTCTCATAAAAATGCCTTTGTTCCTGAAACTTTCATCCCACCTTTTCTTTTTTCTTAAAGAGACAGGATCTCGCTCTGTCACCCAGGCTGGGATGCAGTGGTATGATCATAGCTCACTGTAGCCTCAAATTCCTAGGCTCAAGCAATCCTCCTGACTCAGCCTTCCTAGTAGCCAGAACTACAGGCACATGCCACTATGCCCGGATAATTTTTATTATTTTTATAGGGTTGGGGTCTATGTTGCCCAGGGTGGTCTCAAACTCTTGGGCTCAAGCGATCTTCCTGCCTCAGCCTCCAAAAATGCTAGCATTACAGGCATGAGCCACCATGCCTGGCCCCATCCCACCTCTTTAATGGAGTAACTGTTAGGGGTTTGGGAACAGTAGTTTACAGGGCTTGAAATCACCACCCGAGGCCGGGCGTGGTGGCTCATGCCTGTAATCCTAGCTCTCTGGGAGGCCGAGG
>VBSM01003211.1:5533965-5585676 GCA_008086735.1 Cheirogaleus medius
AAAAAAAAAAAGAAGAAGAAGAAGCTGGCAGTAGGAAGCTCTAGAAAAGTCACAACCGAATACCAGCAAACACCTGTGCAAGTTCCATTATCCTTCAATCGCGCTGCCAGCTAACCTTACAGGCTAGGACGGGGTTGGCAAACCTTTCCCGTGCAGGGCCCGACAGTAAATATTTCAAGGCACAGACTCAACTCTGTTTTTGTAGCACAAGAGCAACACTGACAGTACGTAAATGAATAAGCATGGCTGTATTTCAAGAAAACTTTATGGACACTGAAATTTCAATTTAATTTTCATATAGTACAAAATATTATCCTTCTTTTGATATATTTTCAACCACTTAAAAGTAGCTGAAAGCATTCTTAGCTCACAAGTCATAGAAACACAGGCGGCCAGATTTGGCCCCTGGGCCATAGTTTGTCAGTCTCTCTGCTAGGAGGTAAAAGTTACACTTGCTAAACGCAACACTTACCAGAATGGAATATTTCACAGTCACACTGGAGACCTCAGACACCAGCTGAGCAATTCTAGCAAATCTGAGCCTCTCTGGGCAGGGACAGCGGCAATGCCCTGCCTTCTCAGAGCCCTGTGACCCGACACCAGGCATTACATAACTGCACAGAGAGCTTACAAGGGGCCCAGATCTGCTCAGGCTCAGTTCAGGCAAAGTTCAGAGCTCCTCCACCCCAAGAACCCAGTTTCTGGAACCCAAGGACATATGTCTTGGACTATGAGTGAAAACAGGTGAAGAAAGAACAGGAAATAATTCTCCACTACTGAGACGCTGTCCCGCAGATAGTGACACGTACCCCCATAGCCCCTGTGAACTTCTGAGTACCAGGCATTTTGTCCAGAGAAAGGAGAGCAAAGAGGGCTGAGCAGGGCTCACTATGCGCACAGCATCTTGGCCAGGCACCCCAGTGAGAGCCCCTCCAGGTAGGTGTAATACTGTTTTTCTCCTGCTTCGCCCAGAACACTAGAGCCAGAATGGGCCAGGCAAACCACAAGAACCTCGGGGCAGGGTGTGCATGAGAGAGAAGATCCCAGAGTGCTGGAGGAGTCTCAGGAACTGCTGGGCTTCTGGAGAGACACAGGCTCCACGTGCCCAAGCGCGGGCCAACTCACCGCGGGATCCGGCACGCAGCAGGAGAAGGGCACTCCACACTTCTCACGGCTGTAGCTGGCGCCACTGCAGTTAAAGTAGACGTTGAGGTCCCAGTCTTCAGGGCCAAATGCCCCACAGCACTGGTTCTGCAATCACAAAAGCCAGAACCATCAGGGGCTCCGATGACACCAAAGTGTGTTGCATCTGCCACACAGAGAAATCAAGGCCTACCCCACTACTTCCCACGTGCACAGAGATGCTGAGCTGGCAACACAGGCAGCCTTTTAAAGAGGAAGCGGTACTGCCAGTTGTGGTGGCATGTGCCTATAATCCCAGCTACACAGGAAGATTGCGTGAATCCAGGAGTTCGAAGCTAGCCTGGGCAACATAGCAAGACCCCCATCGCTAAAACTAAATACATAATAAACATTTAAAAAAAAGAAAAAGGAGGAAACAGTGGCCAAGGCATCTCTTCTAACACACAAGGCTAACTCAGGGGCGCCCCCTGGCCCAAGCACAGGGCCCCAGTCCCTCCTCAGCAAAGAGCTTGTCCTTCCTCTCCTACCCACACAGCCCTGAGCTGCCTTCTCCTCTCCTTTGAGGCTCCCGGCACCTCTGGTGTGGTCCTCAGCTGGCCCCCAGAGAACACCTCCTCATAGGCAGTGTGTCTTCCCCCCTGAGAAACTTTCAAGTTGGCCCTGGTTCTCTTTTTTGCCTTTTTACAAAAAGCAGCTTGGGAATGTCTACTCCCAAGGAAAGAGGTACGAGGGGAAAAATGGTAACACAGACAAAGCTCGGCCCCCACATGGGCCTCTGCCCTCCCTTTCCTGTTATCTGGTGTAGCGGCAAAGAAAATTCTCATGTGTCTAAAAAGTCTGTAAGAGTCAAACACACTGAAAGCATCATTGTGAAGTTAACTGCAACCTCACCCAAGAGCACATTTCGTTTTTGCACACTTGCCCTCGCAGCTGACGTGGTTATCGTAGTTATGGCAGTAATCACAACAGTGACAACTGGGATTTCCGCACTCCTCCCTTTTCTATTTCTATGGTAGAATGCCGTCTCCCTACTCCCCAACCCCTATTGTTCCCAGTTGCTTTAATGATTACATAATATTTCACCCCAGAAATATCTATAATTTACTGAATGCCTTGGGAAATTTTATCTTTAAAAGGAAAAGAAAGCAATGGAGAAAACTACAATGTCTTTAAGGCAACGCAAGGTAGAACTGCTAGCATGCTGAAACCAGCAAGCTGAAGGCTGTGTGAAAATGAAAAAAGAATTGTGGCACTGAACAGAAAAAACAACAGGGAGAGACATCTGAAAATAGGATTTGGTGACTTTCGCAGACAAATATAAGTCAGTAATAACAACACAGGAAGGATCTTTGGTCACATAGATGGATTTTGCTGGATTCTATGATACATGAAATAAGGGTTAATAATGAAAATGGGTCACAGTTATTTTTAATGCTTTCTAATTTATTTTCTTATCAGAACCAAAGTGTTCCATATAAAAAGTTCTTGAGGAAGCTGGGCTTTCTGGCAGCACAAAGATCAAACAAGAGGCTCCCAAAGGCCGACCTGAGTGAGTTCTTCTGGGGGCTGAGGACTGTGGTCCAAGCCCCAGGTGTAGCCGCACACGAGGGGGGTGGCCAGATGGAGTAAAGGCTACAGGCTGGGACTGTTTAGACAAAGCCCTGGGGACATATTCCAGGGAGGTTACATTCCTCTCCATCTGAGGAAGCTTCCTCCAGGCAGCTTTGCCTTCTCAAACAGGAAGGGGGAAAGGTCGGAGGGAGGAAGGAGACAGGAATAGCTTCAGACAGTGAGTCACGAGCCTGGGGGAAGGAGTTCTACCCTGGGCACCCAACTCCCAAGGTCCCAGGGAGGACTGCAGTTGTAGTGGCTACTGGGCAGGGCTGATGAGATCTGGGCCCCCTTCTGGGGGAGGGGAGGGCTGAGCACCTGGAGAGGGTGGCCACAGGTGCAGCTGCACCCCTGCCAACTGGACCTGCCTGCCCAATCCCAATGTGTGGGGGGGACCCTGAGGGAGCCTGGACTGCTGGGCAGCCACAAGCAGGCAGAGCTGAACTGACCAGAGGCAGAGGCGGTCCCTTCCGTGGCCTCCCTGCTGCCTGCCGAGCTACAAGCAGAAAACCCAGGAGGGAGCTGCTCCTGTCCTCCACTGGCCTCTGCTCTGGGGCAGCACAGACAGATTACTGGCAGGAAGGCCCGTGCTCTGGAGATGAGCCCCCTGGAAGTACTGCTTACGGCTTTCTGGAGGGAGTCGATGAGGTTCTGCAGGTCGATGTCGTCCCGGTAGGACCTGATGTTGCTCTCGAAGAACTCCCGGAACCGGTCCCTCACCCAGTCCTGAAACAGGAAGGCCAGCACGGCCACAGCAAGCTCCAGAAAGAAGATGAGCACGATGGCACCACAGAACTGCACGGGGACAAGGACGAGAGAGGGAGTCACCACACCACCAGCCTGCCCTAGCCACACGCACACCCCCACCTGGTCTGGAACCACTGCCTGCCACGGAGAGCTCTGCACCCGAGAGACCCTGCTGGGGCCTAGGAATCCCATGTTAGCTGGGTGACTCTGGGCAAGTTCACCTCATTTGTACAAAGGGGATATTCACCCCTACCCAGGTCACTGCATCATCGTTGGTAACAGTCGAAGGAATAAAAAAGTATGAGAAAGCTCTGAGCCAATGTGTCATTTCCTAGGAAGTAGCCTTCACTGGTCAAGAAAGGAACTCTAACATGCAAATGAATGGCTGTCCTACCCCACCAGGGTGTGAGCTCCTTCTGGACAGAGACTGTAACCCAGACGCTATCTGAACCATTCCCCACGCACACACAACCATCCAAGCGCCTAGAAAATTAACCTGTCACCCCCACTTTAAGGACAAGGAAACAGGCTCACTCAGGTGTGTAGCTTGCCTGAGGTCACACGGCTCATGCGGGACATCCGAGTTCTTTGGCAGGTCTCATTACAACTCTGGAGGTGCCAATGTTATCTGTACCCACTCTGCACATAAGTATGTGACAGCCAGCTGCATAAAGACCTCTCCAGAAGTGTGGCTGTCCCTAGCCACAAACAGTGGTAGGGTTCTACAAGGGCCCACTGCAGCCACAGGTCCACACCCCTCCCATCAGAGCAGACTCCCAGGCTACAGAGCCTGTGTTCTCACAGCCATTGTCGTTGGCCGTACTGGACACTAAGCAGCTTTGCCGCAACTGGCAAATTTGGGGGAGCCTTTCAAAGTAAAACTGAGGAAAACCGCATGTATGTGTGCGTGCACACATGGCCTTCCAGAATGTAATCTCTGTTCACACAGAAACAAGACTCTAAACATAATATTTTTTAAGAGAAAAAAATTAGAAAAAAATCCCGTGTGTTTTAACTTTCTAAATTAAGTCCAGGAAAGAGAAAGCTTGGTCTAATATATTTAAGAAATAATAGCATTGTCAGGGGGATGGGCATACCTCTAACCCTTCTTAGGGAGAGGCAAAGATATACAATGTATCCAAAATGTAAAAAAAAAAAAATCTTTTGTCGGATGGAGGGCAGGCTGGAGGGGGGAGGAAGTGTAGAGTTACATAATGTGTGCCGTGCGCGCCACCTGGGGATTGGACTCGCTTGAAGCTCTGGCGTGTGGGGGAGGAGGGGTGGTTGGGGCAATGTATGTAACCCTAACAATATTTGTGCCCCCATTATATGATGAAATAAAAGGAAAAAAAAAGAAAGAAATAATACAGTGCAAAAAAAGATAATGTGTTTTCCCCAATAGGTGCTACTTAAATTTTAACTGAATGCATTTAAAAATGAATTTGTATCTAAATATAAAACTAAACTCTTAGTAACTCGCGGTTCTGCCAGGAAATTAAAGGATTCTGCAGTGCACATCCAACAGATTCACACCCCCTGGAGGAGGGAAATGATTTCTTAAGGAGGGAAATGATTTCTTAACGTTCCTGGCAACATCTTTTGATCTTAGCCAGGAAGGGCAAAGGTGAGTAGCAAACAAACAATTCCCTTAGAACTTCTGAGGGAGGATAAAAGGCACAGGAGGGGAGTAGTGCTGGCCTAGGAACAGTGGACATGTCCCACCAGGGACTGAAAACCAGAGGGGCCCAACTTCTCCTGGGCTGAGGAGTCAGCTCATCTGGATTTTTCCTGAAATCTTGCCACTGGGGCACAGCAGGACACAAAGGGCTAATAACTCCTGCTTCTACTGCTGGGGCCTGGGGGAGGCTTCTAAGAGCAGCTACCCACTCGAACCACGGAACATCACCCCCGCCCAGCACAGCCCGCACCCCCAGCCCCATGCGTCCCACCATCTCTGTGGCCACTCACAAACTTGAGCAAGCAGATGTTCTCCCGCAGGGCCCCCACGCAGCCGGCGAACCCCAGTGTGAACATCACTACGCCCACCATCAGGACCAGCACCACGGGGTCGATCCCATGCAGCCGGGTCACTTTGGTGAGGTCGGACAGCACACCCTGAAAGAGGCAGAGAAAACAGGGCAGCATCGGCCTGGGAGGGGAGTCAAGGGTGCTGCCCTGGGGGACTGGGCTGTGTCTCAATTGAGAACAGGGACCTGCCTTCAGAGGCTCGGTCATCTCATTAAAAGCCAGGCCACAGGGAGGCCCCTGCACACCCTGTTAGAGGCCCCTCTGGCCAGCAGATCCCTGCCCACCTCAGCCCCCAGGGGCCCGCACAGAAGTGCTCCTGGTCTCCACCGAGGCCGTGCGTTCTTCCTAGGCAGGCGCCAGGCCTCTCCTGCAGCCTGCAGGGTGCCGTGCTAGGCCTGGGTGGCTGACTTTGTCAGTTCCCCAACTTGGCGCTCAATTAATGGAGAACCCCACCACCGTGAGACAAAAACAGACTCAGTATGAGCACCCTTGTGGAAAACACACCCACCAAGGGTGCACAAAGGCAGCACTGCCCACAGAACGTTGAGTGACGAAGGGGGTGTTCGGTATCTGCACTGTCCGAAATGGCAGCCACTGGCCAAAGCCCTCGAAATGTAGCTAGTAAGACTGAAGGGCTAGATTTTATTTTGTATTTCATTTTAATTAATTTAAATATAAATGCGAATAGTCACATGCAGCCAGTGGAAAGCACAATAGACAGAGTAGTTCTACAGGATTTGTAAAATGCCAAGGAGGAAGTTAAGCCCCGGGGACTGAGTCCCACAGCATGCTTACAATTCTGCTTCTTTGATTATAGTTTAATTCTCTTTTTCATTGTTCTTGTTCTGTAAATGGCTAGGAGAGCAGATCGCTCGCCTTCCAACCTATTTATCTTTGTTATAGGTCAACTGCCTCCTTTGCTGTCCCGTATCAAACACAGGCCAGATGGCGTCCAAGACCCCCCTGACAGTTACGTCCTCAGTGTGGAATGTTAGATACACCTTTTCTGAAAGAAAAAGACTACCTCAACTAATCATATTGTTGTAACTGTGCATTAAGCCTCACATAGAAAGATGCTGAAATCATTAACCCTCCCTGAGCTTTGTCTATGTAAACAATCCCAATTGCTACTCTTTGGAACACTGACTTCCATTCATTGGAATCTGTGCTTCCTGGGTTGCCATCCTCAATCTATACACTTGAATAAACTCTTTAAACTATATTCTGATCCTTTTGATTATTTTAAGGTTGACAGATGCAAAGGAGTAGCCAGTCCCATACTCAGGGTTTTGCCCAGTCCTGCTGCTGCAGTTCTAGAGGAGGCCACACGGTGGCGCTGTAAGCCATGGATTGCACCTGCTTCTGGATCACTGGGGCAAAGGGACATTGCACTCCAGCTCTTGTCTTGCCTTTTAAAGGTTCAGAGGCCACCTTGAAGTTACCCAACTTTGAAGGTGAGCCATATCCAGTTCCTAAGGCCATGGTGGGAAAGCCCATAGAGGTTCCACTGAAAGAGGGCCCTGGGCCTAAGGCTCTAGAACTGTAGTACCCAGCCCCAGAAAGGTTGCAGAGCCCTCCCCCTGACGCACTCCCCCATAGAAAAATTGTCTTCCATGAAACTTGGCATGGGGGGGGGGCACAATAGGAGGTGAGCCTACAAAGCTTCATCTGTATTTATAGCTCAACACTTGCATCACCACCTGAGCTCCGCACCCCCCCCATCCCCCACCCCTGTCTGTGGAAAATGGGTCTTCCATGAAATGGGTCCCTGGTGCCAAAAAGGTTGGGGACTGCTGCTCTAGAGAAAGCTTTAGTTTCCACTGTTTTGCCACCCAACATGCTCCACTTCGCTCCTTTCCCTCCCTTCCCTCCCCACCCCTCCTCCTCCTCTGGTCCTGGCCCTGTAGTGAGGGCCCTTTTCAACCCTCAGGGCCTCCACAGGGCAACAGGAGGCAGGCAGCTCCACCCTGCCCACACCCAGTCTAGTCTCCTCCCTAGAGCTGCAACCGCCCCTAGTCCTCCCAGGTAATGAGAGCCTAGTCTCCTCTCTGCATAGCCCCTCCCCGGTGCTTCAGGACCTGCCCCTGCCCCACCCCGCCCCACTAGGCACCAAGGAGGCACACAGCCCTCCTCCCTGCTCTCAGGGGTTCTTCCTGTGAGCCAAGACAAGAGCTTCCCTGGATGCATCCAGGGACCTGCTCACAGAGGGGATCAGAAAGCCCCAAGCCTGCGCTGGGCACAACCACAGACAAGCCTGGGACCACTGGGGGCACCTGGGAACAGAAGAAAAGGCTCTCCACAACCACAGAGCTCAAACCCAACGGCCGTACCACAGGGGAGCAGGTTCTGTGAAGAGTAAGGACTATAAACCTTTACACTGCACGAGAAATGCTCGTTGTCAGGGAACAGATTGGAGGAGGGGACCATTTTAAGTTGAATGAATCTGGTTTTGGCTGCCTGATGCTTAGAGTGCTAGTGACAGTACCACCTACCTTTTCGCTCCATGCCCACAGCCCAACGCCGAGGAAGACAACTCCAGCCAACTAAGCAGGGACAGGGGAAAGAGAGAGAAAATTAGGTCAGAAAGCAGCACTGTGAACATGCTTCACGGAACAAAGTCCGCACTGCTGGCCAGGGGAAGCTCCTGGCTGGTGTCCAAGGTGACCCTTGGCTCCTACAGGGCTTCCCACGCCAGAACAGAGGGACACTGAGGCTCTGCAGATAACCTGCACCTGACTTCCCCAAATGACTGGACCAACTCCTTCAACCCCAGATGGCCCCTCCAGAGTCACAGATACCAGGCTGTGCCCTGGCCCATCACCATTATGCAGCCCCCAACTCATTTCAGCGCACCATCTGGAGTGTAAGACGGCATTGACCCTCATGAGGGCTGCCCTAGCTGCCTTCAGAGCCTCTCGGTGTAGGGTAAGGCTCTGCACAAGACCAGGCACCACCCCGGGGTAAGGGGATAAGGGAGCAGAGCCCAGCACTAACTCTGCCACCCACCCCAGGCTCCAGCCCTGGAGATAGACTCCAAGCACAGGGAAGCAGCTACCCAGGCCATTCACTGGCAAGGGGTGGCCCTCTTCCCCACGGTACCTATACTCAGCACAGGGCAACCGTGTGCTCAGGAAATGCTGGGTTATTAGCAACTGAGTTAATGCAGGGCTGCACTTCTGCACCCCCGAAGAGAAGCACAAGCACCCCCAACCCCGACCTCCTACCTCCAGGAACCCACTGGGGCTAGGCTGTCCCATGTGCCACAACAGAAAAGGGCCCACCCAAATACCCCGCACAGGTTCCTACACCCTAGAAGATTTTTCCATATAAAACAAAACACATAATCTCTACAAATAAAGCTGTCTCCTATTTTTGTTTAACTGCTTTACACCACACTGGCATTTCGCTCCATTTATCAGCATCTCCCCAGAAGTAACAGGGCTAGGGTTCTCTATGGCTCTCAACCTTCCAGTGTATTCTCCAGTCTTAAGTCATTTCTGTCCTTTTTTTTTTATTCCAATACTAGCCCTAGGGGGCTGAAGTTGGAAGAACCAACCCCTTACAGAAAGCTCCGGGAGGTCTCAACTTCTTTGGGACCACATCACTTTAAGAAAACACACACATGCCCAATATTTCGTATGGAATCTCTGACGGCTCACAGCCTTCTGTTGCCTGTGAACCCCGAGTGAAAAAGCTCTGCCAGGACCGAACCTACACTTTGTAAAACAGAACAAAGCAGGGCCCAAGACCAAAATGCCAGGCAGCAGGGAGAAGGTCGGATCCCAAGTCTCAGGTCATGTATTCATTTACTCCTTGCTCATTCGTTCAACTGACATTCTCAGGGTACGTCCCAAGCGCCAGGCCCCGTTCTCCGGCAGAGCCCACAGCAAAGCAAAGCTCACGCTCCAGCGGGCTCAGCCTTGAGGATATGCCTCCTCAGTCCTCCCTCTGAATTAACTGGCTGGTGTTTTATCTTGATGGAGGGCATGGCCGCTTCCTTTCCCTCCCAGGTGTCCCATGCTGGCACAGGGTGCAAGCCCGAAGGCGATGGCTACTGCCCACCCAGTCCCGTCGGCCCCATCCCTACCACTCCTCAAGGCCCCAGTGACTTGCTTCCCTCGTGCCAAAGCTGGAGACCAAATCTTTTTTCTCATCTTATCTGACCTCATCCAACACAGCTGCTCACCCCTCCTCCCCCAACCACTCACCAACACACTCCCCCTCCTCCTCCAGACCCCTCTAAAGGCCAGTGGCACTCACCCTGCAGTCCTTGCCCCTTCATCCTCCCCTGAGCCCTCTAGGTGACCTCATAATCACACGTTTAAATACCATCTATACACTGCTGGCTCACAGGTCCAAATCTCCAGCCCTGGCCAATCCCCCAGGTCGAATACCCTAATGTCTCCCTCTCTTGCCCACCTCACACAGCTACAAATATTTCCATCTTAACACCCTTCGTACCGCATTGAAATCTCTAAGACATACGCCAGGGACCGCACATTTTTGGGCAAACTGCACGTTATTTAAATCATCATAACTACAGTGAAAAACGAGAAAACTCGTGAGCTGAGCGGTCCTTAACAGATGACACGAGAAACAGGAGAAAACTCATGAGCGGTCCTTAAGGTGTTAACACGCCCGGGAATGGAGCCTTGGTCACCGGGCCCCAACCCAGCTCCCCACCCAACCCAGCACCATGTGCACCCACTCGAGAGTGTGAGAGAGAAAACCCAGAGCCAAGCTTGATGCCTCTTTCCCTTTTACGCCACACGCAACCCGCCAGGACCTTCTGTGGGTTCTACCTTCAAAATCCACAGCGCATCGGCCAGTGTTCCCGACCCTCTGCTCCCACCTGTCCACGCTCCGCCCGCTCAGGCCCGGATCTGTGGGGGCTCCTCACTGGGCCCCAAGCAACCTGAGTGATCCTTTAAAACCACAGATCGGGGACTCCCCACTTCAGATCCCGCAAATGACTTCCCTTCACACCTAGAAGAAAATTCACACTGTCTACAGGAGTGGGCCGCATCTCCCACATCTCCCACGTCCTCCTGCCCACCCCCTCCTGCCCAGCCCAGCTGCCCAGGCCACCGCATTCTTACTGTTCCTCAGAGCCTTGACACTGCTCCCCAGTCTAGAATGTTCTTCCCCCATATAGGTTCCTGGCTGCCTCCCTCACCTCAGTCAGCTCTCTTCAAATTTCACCTCCTCAGAGTTGTCTCCCCTCCCCATCCTGGGTGGGACTGCTCCCTGCCCCCCACTCCTGACCGCCTCCTGCTGACTTTCTTCAGGGCACTGACCCTCGATCACACAGGCTGTTTGTCTACTACGTCTCCCCGAGTAAGCCCTCTGAGGGCAGAGATATTATCCGTTTTGTTCACTCGTACCCCAACAACTTGGAGAAGGACGTGGCACAGAGTAGGCGCAAAGAAGGCACAAGCGAGTGACCCACCAAGGACCAAGAGCAGGGCTTGCCTGGGTCCCTCCAGTTCTCCTCCCGGACACTGTCCAAAGGTGTTCAGAGCGGAGGAGGGCCAAGCCAGACCTCAGCCCTACACCGGGCATCAGCCTGGGACCAGTGCAGAATGGGGCCTGTAGTTAGCCAGCCTGTGCCCCAGCCAGTGTTCCCAGACATCCCAGCCCCTGCCTGGCCATTTCCATAGCAGTCCACCCATCATCCCCTGGAGCCAGGTGGGACACGTGAGAAGTCTGCCTTAAAAACACGCAGCCAAACCACCGCATGGAGCTCTCTTCTCTCCCCTCCACTACAACTCACAGTCCACCCTCTCTCACCTCATCTTCTATCTTTTCCCACATTAAAACCAGCCTCGGCTTCACCTTTATTTATAGGGCTCAGTGAATCAGCCCTGAGGTGCTGTTGTAATTTTTCCCCTAGGTGACTTAACAGATACAATGGCAAGAGGTGACTGGTTTCACAAAAGGAAATTGGCTCTGCCAAAAAATTCAGAGCATGAGTTATTAAAAAAGATCCTCTACTCCTCACGAGAGAAGTCCAAGTTCACCTGCCTCGGGAGCACCGTGCCCATGCAAAGGCGGGTGTGCTTGTCTGTATGTCTGCAGCAATCACCCCCTACCCCAAACGAAAGGCCCCTGGTGCTGCCCTGCTCGTGGCTCACAGACACGCCGACCTAGACCCTCTCTTGCCACCTGTAGCTGTTTCTTCCTAAGGCTCCCTAGGAACCCCCTGGCTGAATCATGGTTGGCCTGAGAAGCCAGCTCCCGACCACTGCAGCACAGTTCTCCTCCTCTCAGCTCTAAGATAAGGACTCATGTTTTTTTCCTTTCTGTTCTAAAGGAAGAACTAAAGTTAACTCACACCGGAAAGACAGGAACTTGGGGGTCACATGTCAGATCATGGGTTCAATGAACGCTGGCCCAGGGCAGGAACTCTGGGGACCAACAATGGTTTTAGACACAAAGAGACTGAGGGAGGACCAGACAGGGGAAGTGACCTGCCTGGCTGCTCATGTAACAGCCCCGCGAATGAGCCAGGGCACTAGTGGAGCCCTTCCCTGGAACTTTGGAGCGGATGGTCTGTGGGGCCGAGCCAGGCCAGGCCAGGCCATCCTCCCTGGTTGCCAACCATCTGGGAGTGAGGGTTCAGCTGGGTGCCCTCCAGCCTCAGTGACTTTCTTTGTCCCTCTTCTATGACCTAATTTAATCCCCTACTGACAAATGGGGCCCAACTCCGGCCAAGCCCAAGGGGAGGCCAGCCCTCTTTCTGCCTGGACCGCTGGGCACATACCCTGCTGTGGCCTCATAGCAAGCAGCCCCACCCTTTCGTGAGTGTGCACGCTGTGTTTAGCACTTATTGCACCTAAAGAGACCCTTCCACGTCCCATAACACTGGTCCCATTACCCTCATTTTTTCAAATGGGAAAGCCCTGGTGCAGGGCAATTTGGTCATCTTGCCTAAGGTCACACAGCTAGCTGGTGGCATATTTAAGAACCAAACCTGGGGTCTCAGACCCTGACACATGCTATCTCACCACCCACAGGGCAGCCACCCAGCCACCCCATCCACACAGGGGCCCCGAGTGTAGGAGTTCCACAGAGGGGCTTCTGGGCTGTACAACTCTAAAGCCAATGACCCAGTGTCAGGTGGTGAAGCCATTCTGTGTCCTAACCAGAGCGGATGGACAAGGGAGCAGGGGTCATTGCAAAGTTTCAGTATTGACCTTTCTACCTTAGGCAAATGCCCATATGAAAAAAGGCAAGAGGTTGTCTTGGGGCACTCTGGGCTGGGCTGGCCAGTCTTAGAAGCCACTCATCAACTCACATGAGCAAGCCTGTGGCATGTTACCCAAGCACCATCAAGTCAGAGCAGACATGCAGACACCTGGCCCGGCCCTGCTATACTGGAGGAGAGAGTTGCAACTCCAGGCAGGTCACAAGCGCCTCTCACCTGTATTGTAATAGCCTTGGCCCCTTGCAAGATTTCATTCAAGCATGTGTAAAAGCACTTGGGTAACTCTTGCAGGCCTTTCCTCAGCAAGCTCAAGGTGAACCACCAGCAGCGAGGCGACGCTCTCAGGCTCTGCCCTGCTGGCCTCTGGCTCTTGCACAATCCCCTTGCTGACTCAGGCTGACACTCGCAGCACTCCTTCCTCTTGGCTTCCTATGGTAGCCTCAGAGACGACCAGAAGGAAACCCAAGAGTAAGCCACTGTGACAAGAGGCCATCTAGAGCAGTGCTGAACACACAGCACAGGTCAGCCAGTCCTGGGTTCAATCTTCACTCTGCAGCTTGCTAGTGACAGGACCTTCTCTGAGCCTATGTTCTCCTCTACAAAACAGAAGCAACCCTTCCTAGGTCACGGGAAGGTTTTAAGGACTGAAGGAAGACCCCATGTGACCTGGTTACCCCAGGAGCACAGGGCCAGGTCCCGAGGGAGCCCTGCCCTCCTGCAGTGCAGGCAAAGCAGAGGCCGTCAAGGAGACACCACAAGCACCTGCTGAACTGAAGACACTCTGTGCCTCCTTCTCCTGACCCTGGTGCTCTGCTCTGTGCAGTTATTGGGAATAACTCCCAGGACTGTCTCTGTCCTATGCCAATGTTCTCCTTTCCAGGTACCTGTTTCACTGGGCTTCTGGAGACAACAGGAATGAGGCCTTCTGGAAGGCTCCCCAGGTAACGTAGGAAAGAATGATGGAAAGAAAACTGCAGGGAGCAGAGGAAACTAGGACCAAGTCTCAGCTCTGTTCCTGCCTCTCCCAGTGGCCTCCAGCAAGCTCCCCTTCTCTTGGGCCTTAGTTGGCAGAGCTGCAACATAAGAAGCTAGAGACCGACAAACTCCAAGGGCCCAGGCACCTCCTGCTGGCTGAGCTTTGCCATCTTACGTGAGTCCTGAGCGCTGGCACTCTCCAGAATAGGAAATCTCACATCCAGGCCTGGGAGCACTCACTCAGAGAGCACCAGAGGTAGTGGTGGCAACTGGAAATGCCAGTGATTCAGCTGAACTTGAGGCCAGAAAGGACCTGCAAGAACACAGACCCTAGCTAGACCCAGCCTGACCCCAAGAGCCCAGTGGGCTGGGGAAAGACTTGGGGGGTGTTGGTCGGGCTTAGGTTGCTCCTCAAGACCAGGGCCACTGTGAGCCCTAAAAAGAGCAGGAACGCCCCTTTAACAGGCCCACATTTAAAAAATCTGAGCCAAGCCACTTCTCAGTGGGTGTTTGACAGGTCTGGGAGCCAGAAGGGATGCTGGAGCCCAACTTCCCCATGACAGAGGGAAGCAGGGCCCTGGCAGGAGATGCCTTGCATGGGGTCACACAGCTATCACACCCCAGCTTTTCCTCCTGCAGGAAGGGTGGCGCTGAAAAAAACCAGCAGAGCCAGCAAACCCATGTGAGGGCCCCAGAGGGGGCAAGGACTGCACAGAGGGCTCTGAGGGTTGCTCCCACAGCTGTCTCTGTGTCACCTGATAACAGGGCTCCTACCCCAACCAAGCTCTGCTCCGCCCAAGACTCTGACTGTGTCAAGGCCTTGGAAAGGAAGGAAGGCGGAGGAGGCAGAGTCATTCAAGGGAGGTGACAGGAGAAACCTTTACCCCAGCCTCACCCCAACCCTAGTCTCAACCACTACTGGCACAGTTCACAATGATTAACAGTGAGTAGAAAACCAAGACAACTAAGCCAGCAGTCAGCATTTCTGTAAAGGGCCAAATAGTAAATATTTCAGCTGTGTGTGCTGGATGATCTCTGATGCAACTGCTCAACTGTGCTGTTATAACGGGAAAGCAGCCATAGATAATACGTAAATGAATGAATGGGTGTGGCTGTGTTCCAACAAAATTGTATGTACAAAAACAGGCGGAAGGCCAGGTTTGGCCTGCAACCCACAGTCTGCCAAACCCAGCACTTAACTATCACACTAAAACCATCTGGACCTAGAGACGAAAGACAGGATTTCCTTTAGCTCAGCCACATGAACGCTGGGATACCAGTATACCCAGCTCTCCAACACTGGTATGTTTTTATATTACTGTAACAGGTCTTAATAGCCTAAAACTGTAAATAACACAAATCATATATCCCCAAAATGGACTATAACACAACAACAAGAATGAATGATCTACAGCTATATACAACAGCATGATGAATCTCATACATAACATTTAACAAAAGATGTCAGACGCAGAAGACTTCATACTGTTAGGGAAGAATATTTAGGTGAAAAAACTATATCTAGCATCTAACCAAAAGTTACTAGGTAGGCAAGACGGAAAAAAAAGTGACTTCCAAGGGAAAAAAGTAAACAGAAGACAACACAGGAATGACAGAAACAATAAAATTAGCAGAGAAAGAATTTAAAACAGATATTATAAATATGTTCAGGAATTTAAAGGAAAACATAAACATGATGAGGAAAGAAATAGACCATATAAAAAAGACCCAAATGTAATTACTAGAAATAGAAACAACATTAGAAATGAAGTCACTGGATGAGTTTAATAGCCAATTAGACACTACAGAAGAAAAGATCAATAAACTTGAAGACAAAGTACCAGAAACTATCCAAACTAAAACAAATAAAAACTGAACAGAGCCTTAGTGACCTGTAAGACAGCCAGTGTCCCAGGGGAAAAAGGGGGGTAAGTACATTCATACTCACACTGACTGTTGCTCTTATTTTTATTTCTTCCCTTCTACTTACTTTGGTATCATTTTGCTTTTTTTCTGGCTCCTTAACGTGAAAGGTTAGGTTGCTGATTTTTAGATCTTTCTTTTTCCTAGTATAAAAGTATTTGAAGCTATACATGTTCTGCATCCTACACATTTTGATATGTTTTTACTTCATTTGGTTAAAATTTTCGTGTATGCAGTGTGAAAAAATAATGGTCAAAATATTCCCAAATTTGATGAAAACTATAAACTCACAAATCCCAAAAGCTCAATGAACCCCAAACAAAATAAACACAAAGAAAACCACACCAGCATATATAAGAAGATCTGAAATCTGATACAAAAGAGAAACTCTTGGAGACAGCCTGGGGATTGGGGGAGACACACTGCAAACAGAGCATGAATATACAAAGTATTTTAACAAAATGAAGAGAAAACATATCAAAATGTGTGGGATACAGAAAATGTATAGTTTCAAGTACTTATACCAGAAAAAAAGAAAGACCTAAAAATCAGTTATCTAATCTTCCACATTAGAGAGTTGGGGGGGAGGAAAGCAAAATAATCCCAAAGTAAGCAGAAGGGAAGAAATAATAAAAATAAGAGCAGCAATCCATGCGATGTGAATGTCCTTAATGCCAGTGAAAATGGTTACAATGGTTATAATGATAAATTGTTGCATGTATTTTATAATTTGAAAAATAAAAATAAAAAATAATTTTAAAAGAAAAAGAAATCAATGAAATTAAAAACACAAAAACAACAGAGAAACATCACCTAATTAGAAGAAGTCAGACACAAAAGAGTCAAATCTAATTTGTTGAGACAGGATGCACATCAGTGGTCACCTAGGGGAGAGGGGCAGGGTGTGTGCAGAGGGGCACGAAGAAAGTGTAGCAATGTGTCATATCCTCGTTGTGATGATGGTGGTTGTGTGGCTTACATAGCTGTCATCAAATAGTACACTTAAAATGGTTAAATGTTATTCTATCTAAATTATACCTCAATAGAAGTGATTTTTTATAAAGAATTTCTGAAAAGAAAAAATGTATAAATGAGATGGGAGCAAGGCACTCCCACACAGAAGACAGGGAGGCTGTGCCATGTGACTACTTATCATCCAAGGACACACACACACACACCCCTACCTGTGTCAAAAGACAAGGCGGTCTATTTCCTATGAATTGGGGCAGTCCTTCTGGAGAAGTAATTTTCACTATGTAAGTATGTCAGGCAGGTCAAAACAATGTACACACCTTCTGACCCATTTAATCTCACTCGTGGGAATCTTTTCCAGCAAATCATTTCCCTCCCTTCCCCAAAGGGAAGAATTTATATTACACAAACTAATAACTGCATCCTTATCTAGCTAGGATAGTAAAAAATTAGAAATAATCTAAACGTCCAATATGGGAATTTCTAAAAATGCAATCAGGAAGATAATGTTGTAACCTGGAATGGTCTACAGTAGGAGATGCTAATGTGGAAATGCAGCCCTCAAGATTTCGAGGATACTGCTCACAAGGATATGAAACTATGCGTGCCTGCAGACAGCAGACTGGGGCAGAGAAGAGGGAGTGCAGTAAAGCCTTGTTTAGCCTTCTTGAATTTCCATGCAATTATAAAAGTTTACTAAATACTTGAAGATAAAAAGGACCAATCTTCTGCAAATCTTCTTAGCAATAAAAACAAAAATATCCTATATGTATTATTAAAACATTAGACTTTTCCCCTTTGACTACATTAATTACTAAGAGATGGAAGCAGGGAAACCATTTGCATTCAGACCTGGAAACCAGGCCTTGGGGTCTGATATCACAGGCACCAAGTTCGGCTCAGATAAGGGCAATTTTCCATCAGTCAGAAGAACCCAGAATCAACAAACCACCCTGGAAGGTGGCAAGTCCTCTACAAAGAGGAGCATAATAAATATCCGGTGGAGAGAATAAGACTCTACCTGCAAAGATGCCATACACAAGGGTAGGGGAAGAGAGCTGATCCTTCTACCTCGGACTTGCCTTGGTTTGCCCAGGGCAGGCCTTGGTACACCTGTTGTTCTGGTAAAATTCTCAATAACCTCTCTCTCACTGTCAGAAGTTTCCTAATTTGAACCATCTGTTACTTTGAAGAAAGGGGCCTCAAGCCATGCTGGTCACAGAGCACAAATGTCCATGGCTCTCATCTCACTCAGAAACAGGCTACACATTAAGTTCAGAGGCTAATTTACAAATTTTATAAGGAGGGAAGCCATGGCTCAGACCTACCTGAGTCACTGAGAAAGCCAATGGCACAACATTGCTATAAATTTTTTTAAAAAAACTAAAGACAAGCAAGGGACTATTCTTTCTGTGAAACAAAGGCCTACTGTCCTCTTAGATGGGGTCTCAGTTCCTCTCTTTTAATCCATCTTGGAAATGGATCCAAGCAAGGGTTTTATCCAACCTTTGCAGATTAAAGTCAATGCTTGTGGTGGAAAGCAACCCTGGAGTTGCAGATATCATCTGAATCATCCCTATAGAGGATTCACTCAGCAAAACCAAGAAAGCTCAAATCTTTGTGAAAACAGGTGGGGCATGAATGAACACAGACAAAGGGCTGGGCACAGGGCTCCTCCGCATACGCCTCTCCCAGCTTCCCTTCCCCTGCAAGTCAAAGTGAGATTTCTTTAAAAATTGTGATTGTCATAAAATATACATAAAATACACGTAAAACTTATTTTAACCATTTTTAAGTGCACAGTTCATTGGCATTAAGCACATTTACAGTGTTGTGCAACCACTAGCACCATCTACCCACAGAACTCTTTTCAACTTGCAAAACTGAAACTCTGAACCCATTAAACAATAAACTCCCCATTCGCCTCTTCCCCAGCCTCTGGCAGCCAACATTCTACTTTCTGTCTCTGATTCTGACTGCTCTAGGTACCTCATATACGTGGAATCACATAGTGTTTGTCTTTTTGCATCTGGCTTATTTCACTTAGCACAATGTCCTCAAGGTTCGTCCATGTTGTAGCACGTGTCAGAACTGCCTTCCTTTCTAAGGCTGAATCATGCTCAATTGCATTTGCATACCATATTTTGTCATCTATTCTACCACCAGTGGACACCTGGGTTGTTTCCCCCTTTTGGCTGTCGTGACTAATGCTGCTATGAACGTGGGTGTACAAATATCTCTTCAAGATTCTGTTTTCAATTCTTTTGGTTATATACCCAGAAGTAGAATTGTTGGATCATAAGGTAATCCTATTTTTAACTTTCTGAGGAACCACCACACTGTTTTCCACGGTGACTGCACATTCTCACCAACAGCGCACAAGGGTTCCAATTTCTCCACATCGTCACCAATATTTATTTTCCGTTTATTTTTTTTTAATAGCCACCCTCATGGGTGTGAAGTGGTATCTCATTGTGGTTTTGATTTGCATTTCCCTAAAGTCAAAGTGAGATTTTGTACTAAAAACAGGTCTCATAACGCTACGGGAAGAATTTTTTTCCTAAGATCCCTCTGACAAGAACCTCATAAACCACAGTTCCATTCGCACTGTGTAAACCACGAGGCTCAGAACAAAGCCGCCAACATCAGTGCCATCCATGCCTCTCGCTCCAAGGAGGTATTAATGATCCCTGGGAAATCTCAGCCCTGAAGTCAGAAGGAGAGCTTTAAAAAACCGTTAAGAGGGCAACAGGTATTTTTCTATAAAGAGTGTTACTGTGAAAACAATTCTAAAGGGGGGCGGGGGGGTGGAATGCTGCTAAATAAAACCTTGTGTTTGTCCCAGCACCTAGAGTTGGTCACAGAAACAACAGGTAACCTTCTGCATATTCAAACTCGCCTGCTGAGCCCAGTGTCCATCCACGTGAGCACCGGCTGTGCCCCTGTGCCCCTGTGCAGCTGCTCACTACAAATGCATCAAACAAAATAAATACAGAAACTCTTCATGTGAAAGGATCTATCCAGGCTTTCTTTCAAAACAATCCAAAGGGTGGGGTGGGGGGATGCAAATGAAACAAGATGGGCTATGAGTGATAAATTTTAAAGCTAGATGATGGGAACATGGAATTCATTATATGATTCTATTTTTGTATTTTCTCCATTTAAGAAAACTTCTCTGAAGAGATAAGGGCTTGGCATACCACATTATACATTTTCAGCAACCTTATGAAGCAGACAACAGGCAGCTGAGACCAATATTTCAAGAGAAAAACATCGAGGCTTATCAATGTCACTTAGTTCAGGAGAGAGTCCAGACTGGCACCTCGGGGCCCATAGCCAGCACCCTCCTGCCACACCATGAGCTTCCCAGAGGAGCTGTGTACCCCAGTTCTCAGGTCTCACTCCACACTGCAGCTCCTTGTGCACACGACGACTGCTAATCACCGCCAGGAACCCAGCAGGGAGGGTCCAGCAGCCTCCCCCAAGAGGCAGCTGGCCTCCCACTCCCATTTCCCAACCACACTCTCTCATGCCTCATCTTTCTGACTGTTCTGTTTGTTCCTTCCTGTTCTGCCCCAGTGCACACTAACTGAAAAATGATTAACTCTCGACTCACACATTGCCAATTCTGCAAAACTCCGATAAGACTGCAGCACCCTTCAACCACCAAGCAGGCTTTCTACCATGCTGGATTCATGAACTCTGATATTGGAATTTGGTGCTGTGACTGTGTTATTGGGCAGGTTACTAGAGCTCCCCAAGAGCAAAGAATCTGTCCAGAAAAGCCTCTGAAGACACGGAGATCACTAGGGCCCTCTGCCACAGCAGCAGTTGGCATTTCTCCTCTAGCTGCAAAAATCAAGACGAGAGTCAGAGGTTGAAGCACAAAGCCAAGCAAGCACACCCGTGGGGGACAGCTGAGTTGTACAAGTGTCCAGAGTGTCAGGCTGCCTGCCTAGCGCAGGTGACCCTAGCCCAGGTGGCACCTGGCAGGGCATGGGGGCTGAGAATGCAGGGCGAGGCCAGAGGGCTCTCCTTCACACAGGCAGCAATGCCAGTCTGAGAAGCCACACATCACAAGGATGGGGAACAGTTCTCACAATATGAGGGACCCATAGGAGCCATATCAAAGTCTAGCAGTGCCCCATTTCAGGGACAATGACAAGGTTGTTGGTAAAAGGTTGTCTGAGCACTGCAAAAGACCTGGGGTGAAAGGTCATGCTGTCAAATCCCACCTTATTTTTCTAGACAGAAAACCCCCAAACACACTGACATAAATCACCAGGAGATGATGCTGTAAAATCAAGGCTGAAAAGCTGAGAAGTCTTAGTATGTCTGCCTTGTTTAAAGACTTCCAGTTGAAATAGGAAATGCCAAATCTGCAGAAGCAAAATGTGGCACCATAGCCACTCATTCTGTCCCTCCTTATCCATCTGCTCCCAGGCAGACACTAATAAACTATGCTTGCTTAATGGTTTTAAAAGCCTCTATGCACAATCATGTCCCTGGCCCTCCTACACAGAATCAATGCCTGCCTCTCCCTGGACCAACGCCACCAGCAATACACACATGCCATGACATCTCTCTTAACCCTCAACCATCTCCAGCCAGTGTCCAATTTTTCTGCTCCTCTTTAAGGCAAGCAAGAGTCCTGGAAAGAATCATCAAGAGTCACCATTTCACTTCTTTACTCCCCGTTGGCTCCTCAGCCAACTCCTGTTGGGTTTCCATCCCCCACCCCCACCCAGAGCACACAGCGGCTCTAGTCAAGATCCCCAACTACTCCCCCTTGTCCAAGCCATTGTCAGTGATCTGTCCTCATGTATGCCTCATTTTGGCACAGCTGACTGCTCCTCCTTGGAAGGCTTCCACAACACAAGATCTCCCGTTTTCCTTTTACCTCAGGCCACTCACGCTCAGCCAACCCGGGAGTGGGCTTTCCTCCTCAACCCAGCCTCCAGCATCCCAGGGCTCAGTGTTCAGACCTCTCCTCTTCTCAGTCAACACGCTCATCTCTGAAGCTCTCATAGGTCTACCCCTTCCTCTCATGGTGGCAAAGACTTCCATCTCCAGGACAGTCACTGACAAAGGAAACTGACATCTCCATGAGGCTAAGGGACAACTCAAACTTACCCTTCTACCCCCAAATCCCATCTCCGAATGTGGTACCACCATCCATCCCCTCATTCTGCAGTCACTCCAACACCAGATCACACCATCCAACTTACAACCTTCCCAGAGTTAGCTAAAGAAGCAGAAAATAGGCCGGGCGCGGTGGCTCACGCCTGTAATCATAGCACTCTGGGAGGCCGAGGCAGGTGGATCGCTCAAGGTCAGGAGTTCGAAACCAGTCTGAGCAAGAGTGAGACCCCATCTCTACTAAAAAATAGAAAGAAATTAATTGGCCAACTAAAATATATAGAAAAAATTAGCCAGGCATGATGACGCATGCCTGTAGTCCCAGCTACTCGGGAGGCTGAGGCAGAAGGATCACTTGAGCCCAGGAGTTTGAGGTTGCAGTGAGCTAGGCTGATGCCACGGCACTCTAGCCCGGGCAACAGAGTGAGACTCTGTCTCAAAAAAAATAAAAAATTAAAAAATAAAGCAGCAGAAAATAATTCCAACTACTTATTAAGACCCACACAAACCTTTATGACCTGGTCCTTCGTACCACCTCTGTCCTCACCTGTGTCCCCCTCTCCTCTTTCCCCACCTAGCTCCAGCCACGTGGCCTTCTTTTTGTCCTTTGCACATGCCAAGCTCATTCCTGCTTCAGGGCCTTTGCAACTGCTATTCTCCCTGCCTGGAGCTTTCTGCCCCAGACCTCCACTTGGCTGCCTCTTCATTAGTACTCAGGTCTCAGCCAGTAGTCAGCTCCTCAGAATGCCCTTCCCTGGACGCACTAGCTAGCCAAGCAGCTTCTCCCTCCCTGCTCTCTGCTGCTCAGCAGGCTAACACCACTCTTGGTTAAACATCAGTACCAGGAGGGCAGGTCTTTATTGCCCTAGTCCACTGTTACTTCCCAGAACCTAGAGCAGGGCCTGGCCCACAGTCAAACACACACAAAGTACCTGGCTCTGACATCTCACTGGGCCATCCCTATGGCAGAGATGGGGGAAGACAAGCATCGGGGCCAGAGCCCCAAGCCTTCCTGACTCCCAGGGCTGGCTGGCCTTCCCCATCACAGCGCTGCCACTGGTTCTATGAGGACAGGCTCGGCGACCCTGCCTACCACCTATCCCAGAGCCTTACACAAGGGCCCACAAATCAAAAGGATGTGAAGAACAGTGATGACTGAATGGAGGACTACATGAGGGAGTGTGGCCACTCGCATCCACTTACCCAGAAGACGATGTTGTAGCTGAAAAGGAGGTACTTGTACCAGCAGCTGACCTTGGCGTTAGAGTATCTATAATAGTGCATCTTCTGAGAAGCAGAATCTGCGGAGAGACGTGGGACTGGTGAGGTAGCAAGTAGTTTTAAAACATCTCCCCCAAACCTGCTCACATGCAGGTTCCAGAAAGCTCTAGATAATCCCCCTCATGCCCCTTTACCAGTCCAAGCACAGGTCTACTACCAAGGCCAGCAACAGGTAAGGTGAAGCTCAGGTTAACTCAGTTTTCCAAAAAACAAACAGAAGAATAAGAGGCACATTTCTTAAAGAAGGGAGAAAGAGGCTTTCTAAAATGTCTTCTAAGTACCAAGAATTCTGCCTGGAACCTTCCCATGCATCACCTCTCGATTAGGGATTGATTTTTCCATGTCATGGTTTGTGAAACAGGAGTTCAGAAAGGTCATGTGACTTGCCCAAGGACAATGACAAAGCCTAGGATCTGAACCAAGGACAAGGGATTCCACAGTCCACATTCTTTCCACCCATCAGAGCCAATGGAAGAACTGGGGACCAACCACAAACAGCCACATTTGGGACTAAGAGATGAACAGGCAGGCAGACAGGTTTGGACACGATCCAACTGTGCCCAGTAAAGAAGTAAGGCTCCATATTTGTTCACCTAACATTTTCTGAGACAACCTCCCAAGCTCAGCCCTCACAGAGGTGGGGAAGGCCACAGCAGCCAGCATCCCTCCCAGCTCGTGCCCGCTTTCTCTCCTCCTTCCCCTACCCCCACCTCTACCACCATGGCCTTGGCTTTGGCCTCCTGGGCTGTAACAAGGCTTGGACTACTGGACCCACATGGGAGCAACCCTGTGAACTGCAGAGCGAAGGGTGGGGCCCCTGTTTTTTAATCTGTGTCAATCTCCCAAAGCCCCTCAGAGAGCCCTACAAAAGGGGGGTGCCATTGAAGGGGAATTCCGAGGGCCTGGTCCACCTGTACTACTACTTTCTGTCTTGAACCTCAGCGGCAATCCAGGTGGACTGTTAAGTCCTCCACTGGCCCCTGCCCCCAACACAGTGGCTGGGTGGTGTGGAAGGAGGGGTGCCTCAAGCGGGAGCTCCCACTCCAGCCCCTGCTCACCTCCCACTTCCCAGGGTGAGGAGAGGGCCAAGCGTGTAACAGAGCCTGAGGCAAGAACAGGGCCACCCTGGCAGGGAGGAGTTGACCCACCCACAACTGCCAGTGAGAAACCAGCTTCTGCAGCCTTCCTGCGGAATGGCTACTTGCAAAACCCCTTCCTGTGAGGAGGCCTTGGCAGCCTGGCTGCTAGTTGTTAATGTTCTGAGAAGGTGGTGCCAAGAAGGAACATAAACACCACATTCCTCTGGAAATGGATCCTGTGATCCGCCCATGGTGCAGAATCAACAGGCACAGCCTGGACACCTCCATCCACTCACATCACCATTCACTCCCTCCTTCCCAGAGGCTGGGGGTGCCTAGCCTGTCCGGCCTCAAAAACCAACCAGGGAAGGGACAGCCACCTCCCCCTTACTGTCCCACCATCAGCAGAGCACTTCCACAAAACTCACCTCCAGAAATGAGTGTGAACACAACTACCTGTTGCCCAAGGACTCCCCATACCAGACCTGAACACCACCAGGGCCATACATACAGGCTGCAGGGGGAAGAAAACAGATGGCCTTTCAGGCACAGACACAGGCGCCTTCCTTCAGCAACATGACCGCGCCCTGCACAATCCCTGCCCTCTCAGGGCCTTAGCATCCTCAGCTAAAATGGGGCTCTCAGTGATCAGTCCCCAACGTCACTGGCATGAGGGGCCTAGCTGGCAGCATCAGCATCCTTTATTCTAAATACAGATTCCAGCCCCACTCCCAAGGCTCTGATAAGGAAGTCTGGGTTGGGGCCCTGAAAGTTCCCCAGGTGATTCTGACATGCCGCCATACCCATGCCCCGTGGACCAGGTATCGGCTTGGGCACCAAGGGCTGCAGCAGTCCCTTCAGAGATCCTGCAAGGTAGGAGGGCCTTGTTAGCTGTGTCCCGGCACACAGACTGTGATGGGGGGTGGCTCCTTGTGGGCAACTAACCAAAGGTAGCTGACATTCACCTGTTTGCGTTGCACAAAGCTCCAGAGCACTGGTTTTTGCTTTTTTTGTTTTTTTAATTGGTTTGTGTGTTGGCTTATTTTGTGGTGGGAAGAGGTTGGGCTACAAATGGCTAGATTCATGAATGTAGGGGAAAAAATGTTTTTAACCTAAAATTCAACAAAGTTTATCACAGAGAATAGCCAATGTGGCTGGAAATGCCCTATGTGTCAGGAGAATCTGTTCCTTTTTACTGAGGAGACAATCCTGCTCCTCAGAATGCCAAATGCACACTCCTTCCTCATGGTTCCTGGCGAAGCCGGGAAGGCAGAGCCCTCTGTGCCGCTGGGCCTGAGACCCTAGAGGGCTGGTCAGGCGGCCGCCCAATGGGCAGGAGTCCCAGAGGGAGCTCCCTTGAACTCCTGTAACCCCACCCATGGTAAAGATCTCTCCCAGAAGCTTTGAGGCTGTAAACAAAGCCAAACTCCTCCCTTTCTCCTTGATGGAAGGTCCACAAAGAAACTAGCTAATCTACTTTCCCTGGCGCTGGTGACTCATCCCTGCACCCCTGCCCAAGGCCCTTGGAACCAGACTGCCCTGTGGTGATTGCTGGGACTCTCAATCTGAAGATCCCAGGTCTCCTTCAGCTCTAGCCCCTTACGTGTGCAGAAACATGGAAAGGCCACAGAGAACATCACAGGGATGCAGATGGCAGGGAGACCAGTGCTCTGGAGTGGACACCTGACTTCCCTCACCATCTGCTCCACCCTGTCCCACCCTACAAAGACACACAGCCAATCAGGAAACAACTCTGCTTTCACAGACCAAACCCACGCCCACGAGAGACTATCAACTGCCATGACTCAGAACTACACCAGCCAGGGCCACGGCTCATCACCCACGACATGGTGTGCCACACTCAGACAACAAACATATCCCTACATACCTGCCACTTACAACCCAGAGCATGTGCACTGGCATTGTGCAATTTTTGTCCAACCCAGGATAACCCCACGAGGTGGAAGGGTGGGGATGTCCCAATGACACTTATTTTCCCAGCCTTAAACCACAGAAGAGGAAACTGTTGCAAGGAAACATTTTAGTCTTTCTTCACCCCTTCGCTGCGCCCTGCCACCCAACTAACCTAAGGACAGGAAGGAAAGGCAGCTTCTCGCCCTTGTGCGCTGTTCTGCTGGGCAGTGGGTCAGATCCTGCCAACAGAGCCTGGTCTCAACACAGAGCATCCCAGAGTCCAGGCCGAAGGAGGTAACGGGAAGACCTATCTGGACCCCAGCCTAAGCCACACGCAAGCGATGGCCTTCAGTCTGTGGAGGAATAAAGCCAGTGCCGAGCTCCTGAGGTGTGGCCAAGGGGCTTCAGATCCTCAAGTGAAGCAAGGAGGATTGAGCACTCCCAAGCCACCAGCTGAGCTGTTACTGCATTTACAAGTAACTCCAATAAGGCTGCTAAAGGAGTAGCGCTGAAAGTGACCCAAAATGACTCCCAAGTGACCACAGTCCCGGGCATCGTACCTTATTTGCCAAACCAAGTCATACCAGAGGAAGGCAGAACTTAGTCATCTATCAACTGGTATGTTCAATTAATATCAATACCATTTACCTTCACACACTCACACACACACACACACACACACACACGACTAAGAATCTTAGCTTCCTAAAGGGAGATAGGTAAACTTTTTAGAAATACTAAGTACCACCCCAGAAGAGACGAATCTCCAAAGCTATTTTGTGTGCATAGCAACAGTTATCAATACCACAAACAGTCCTAACTCTAAGAACTTATTAATAGAAAGTAAAGCATTTATGTGGCAAATAAGAGACATATGTTTGTCAAAACATGAACTCAAAAGAGGGGCAACGGTAGAATTATTTAATAGTGTTGAGATAACTGGGTAGCAATCAGAAGGGAATTAAATAATAAGCAAATATCAATTCAAATATCTAAAGGGCATACGTGTATGCGAGCACACACATACAAATGCACCCACACACTCACATTCCCAGAGAACTGGGTATTTCAGGTCCATGTTAATCTCTACTTTTGAGGCAACATGAAAAAACAATTCAAAGTACAAGATTACCAATCTAGAACAGATAAAAAGTCTGAAAATGCCCATTTGATTAAAATAAAAAAGGAAACACAAATATGTTATCTGAGGCTGCAAAAATTATGGCAAGTGGTAAATATCTACTACATATAAAGATTCATACTTAACAGACTCCTGTTTTAGACAAATGGACAAAAGACATTATACACAAATGGAAAGATAACATAATCAACAAATAGAAATATATTCAATGTCAACTGGAAATAAAACTTTAAGACAATTCAAAGATGCTACTTACACTCTGAATTTAACAAAATCACCACCACTATTGTGGCAAGCACATTCATACCTTGTTGCTGGCAGCAGACAGAACTGTTACTACCCTTTTGTAAGCAACATGGTTACAGACATTCAACACCAAAAATAACTAGTCATACCCTTAATCTAATAAACTCATGACTAAGAATTTGCCTCAAGAAAAAGAATATGCATTAAGTATGAAATACGAACATCATGGTTTGCAATTATGGAACAATTTGTAGTATGTGCTTAAAAGCCAAAGTGAAATAGTAGTTGCATAGGGTGATGGATTTGATAGTGATTTTCCAAAACAGTTTCCACTGTCACACTTAACCATTTGTAGTATAAATGTAAACAGTGGCCACTGCTGGTTGGGGGGGGCACCTAAGATACTGGCTTGAGTGTGATGGTCTCACCCACCCCCATCATCATAAACACGACTCCTCTGCTTCAGTGTTACATTAACCTGTAACATTCCTCCCTTTTTAAAATTAAAACGGTAGCACACCGTCAACTGTAAAATATATGAACAATTCAGAAGTGTGAAAAGTGAACCAGCAATGAGAAATCATTAAACAATGGTTTTCAAATCATTTGACCACGGCCCACAGCAAGAAATACATTTAACAAAAATTAATCCAGGCCAGGCGTGGTGGCTCACGCCTGTAATGCTAGCACTCTGGGAGGCCGAGGTGGGAGGATCACTCAGGGTCAGGAGTTCGAGACCAGCCTGAGCAAGAGCGAGACTCCATCTCTACTAAAAATAGAAAGAAATTAGTCAGACAACTAAAAATATATAGAAAAAATTAGCCGGGCATGGTGGCGCATGCCTGTAGCTCCAGCTACGCGGGAGGCCAAGGCAGGAGGATCTCTTGGGCCCAAGAGTCTGAGGTTGCTGTGAGCTAAGCTGACGCCATGGCACTCAGGGCAACAAAGTGAGACTCTGTAAAAAAAAAAAAATTTTCTATGAATTTATCAATATTTAACCCTAAATTCAATGCCAGTTGTCTAAATCTCTCAATAAGTTCTTTCTCATCAGATGTTCTATTTCTATTTCTTCTTCCAAAAGAAATCCCTCCTGGAGCCTGCTGAGCTCCTTCAATCTCGACAGGTGCACAGAATTCCCTTCACACCTTCTGGTATACATCCTAGAGATCTGGTGTTTGCTCAGTTTTGTGGAGAAAATCTTCAGTGCAAAAGGCAAGTTTTTCAGACCTAGTATGTCTGAAAACATCTTTATTCTACCTTCATTCCTGAATGAGTTTAGCTGTGGGTAGAATTCTACGGTAGGAATTAATTTCACTGAGAATGAGGAAAATACCACCCCACCATTTTCTATATTCTTGTGTATTGAGAAGCCCGAAACCACTCCAACTCCTGATCTTTGTATTAATATTGACCTGTTTAACTTACAGGTATAAACTTACAGGATCATCCCTTTTGTCCCAGCATACTGAGATTTCAGGGTACAGGTCTGGATCTATCTTCATCCACTTGGGTCTACATTCAGGGGGCCTTCCAATACAGAAGCCAATATTCCTTCTATTCTAGAAACTTTTTCCTCAATGATTCTGCATTCTTCTCTGTTCTCCCGTTCTGCAGCTACTATTAATGGATGTGGGAATCCTGGCTGATACCTTAATTTTCTTACCTTTACTGCCCTATTATCCATCTCTTCATCTTTTTGCTCTACTTTCAGGAAGACTTTTTCAACTTTATTGTCTGATAATTTTATGATTTTCGTTGTGCCTCTGTTTTTTAATTTTTTAAATAATTTTGTTTTCTGGGCCAGGCGCAGTGGCTCATGCCTGTAATCCTACCACTCTGGGAGGCTGAGGCAAGAGGGTCACTTCAAGGTCAGCAGTTGGAAACCAGCCTGAGCAAGAGTGAGACTCCGTCTCTACTAAAAAATAGAAAGAAATTAATTGGCCAACTAAAAATATATAGACAAAATTAGCCGGGCATGGTGGCATGCCTGTAGTCTCAGCTACTCGGGAGGCTGAGACAGAAGGATCGCTTGAGCCCAGGAGTTTGAGGTTGCTGTGAGCTAGGCTGATGGCACGGCACTCTAGCCTGGGCAACACAGTGAGACTCTGTCTCAAATAATAATAATAATAATTTTGTTTTCTAACAATTCCTTTTTTATAGTACCCTGTTCTTATTTCATGCATACAGTATTTCTCATCTCTGAGGAAATGTCTAATCTTTTTCAAAATATTCTTTTCTCTAAATAGACTTTCTTTCAAGTTGCTTTTTACTCATTTGTTTTGCTTTCTCTCAAGTTAGGCTCTTTCTTTAGCTACCTAGTAATCCTTGGTAAACCTCATGAGTAAGAGTGAATGACTAAGGACGTAACCAGAAGCTCCAAGTCCTGGGGCAGGTAAGTTTCTGTCTAGGGTGATTGGGCTGGGCCCTTTGCTGGAAAATCCCTGTTGTCAGCATCCTTTGTTTTTCCCCTCTTAGGCTAGTTAGGTTCCCCAGTGAGGTCCCTCCCAATCTATAAGGACCTGGCTGTCTGTGTTCTAGAAGTAGAATGGAGTTAGAAGACTGGAGAATGGAAGTGGTCTCAATATTAAGCCCCAAGAATACCTGGAGTCTCCTAGGCCCTTGGTTTTTCCTTCTGCAATTTTTCCTTCTCCAATGCAGCTAAAGTGGGAGATGCAGTCACCCAGCATCACGGAGGAAGAAAAGGCATCTAGGGATATAACTGCAGCAACTGCTTTCAGCTATTCTTATATTTAGCCACCTCTGATGCCCACCTTCCCTCCAACTCCAAATAATCTTGGTACCATCAATTCCTACATTTTAAACTGGGTCACTCCATCCACCTAGTCCTAGCTTGCAAAAATTT
Organism: Cheirogaleus medius; assembly: GCA_008086735.1. Taxonomy (NCBI): domain Eukaryota; kingdom Metazoa; phylum Chordata; class Mammalia; order Primates; family Cheirogaleidae; genus Cheirogaleus; species Cheirogaleus medius. The sequence goes on from VBSM01003211.1 coordinate 5,564,235, forward strand.
TCTTGCTGTTGTTTTCTTTCCCATTCTCTTTATCCTCATGGATTGATTTATTTTTTAAAATTCCCATTATCTTAAATTATGTGGGGTAGAGAAGAAAGTAAAATTAGGTAGGTCTGCTCAATCTACCATTTCTACCCAGAAGACCTCTAGGAAGATTAGGAAGATTTCAAAACATTTTCAGTTGCCACCTTTTTATTTAGCAAAGTAAAAAAAAAAAAAATCAGGAATTATAATCTACCACATAAAAGAAAGAGCAAAAGAAACTTTGCACATGTAATTAAGGTTACTAATCAGCTGATCTTAAAATAGGGCGATCATCTGAGTGGGTTCAATATAAATTTACATGAACCTTAAAAGTAGAGCTTTTGCCCAGCTGAGGGCAGAAGAGGAAGTTAGAGAATTCTAAGCGTGAGAAGGATCTGATGCACTGTTGCTGGATCTGAGATACAGGGGCCACATGCAAGGACCAGAGAGAGGCTTGAAGAGTTAAGGGCAGACCCAGCTGACAGTCAGCAATGACTCAGTCCTACAGCAGCAAGAAACTGAATTCTGCCAACAACCCGAATGAGCTTGGAAGTGGAGTCCTCCCCAGAGCCTTCAGAAAGGAACACAGCCTTGCCGACACCTTGATTTGGGCCTGGTGAGGGCCTAGGCAGAGAACCAGCTGAGCTATGCTGTGCTTAGACCTCTGACCTACAGAAACTGCTAGATAATAAATACAGTTGGCCCTCTACATCTGCAACCCTGTATCCAACAGAATCAAAACAGCCAACTGTGAACCAAAAATATTTAAAAATTTAAAATAAAACAATAAAAAATACAGTACAGCTATTTATATAGCACTTACATTGTATTATAAGTAATCTAGAGAGGATTTAAAGTATATGGACGATGTGTGTAGGTTATATGCAAACACTCTGCCATTTTATATAAGGGACTTGAGCATCTGTGGATTTGGGCATGGGGGAGGGGTTGTCCTGGGATCAATCCCCCAAGGATACCAAGGAATGACTGTATCTGCTGGTTTAAAGAGGAGAGGGGGACACAAACTTAGAATAAAGAGTGAACCTTTAAATTAAAACTTTGAGGTTTACAGAAAAGCTTATTACCTCTCCCATTTCCAGATAAACTCTGTCAGAACATCATCACTACCACTGGCACTCCCTCAAGAGCCAACTATTCGTCAGCCTCAGATCCAGATTAAACTCTGGGCAGTGCCTGGCTGCCCCACACCTACACCCCCTCCTACAGGGTCTCCTCTACCTCCAGTTCTTGAGCACATCCCCATTCTGAGGAGGAGCCCTCCTCTGCGCAGGAGACCCTAAGGGAAGGAGGCCAGAGAACAGTGGAGAAAAGTGGGAAGAGTGCTGGGAGGGCCAGGCCCAAACCTCGCTGCCAGACCCTGCCACAGAGGCAACACAAGCTCCCCAGGCTTCACATGGGTGATGTCCCCTGGAGTGAGTGTTTACCACCCTCCTAGGAGATAATTACACACCTCACAACCCCTCTAGCACTACTCTGTTGGTGGCTCCAGGACTGTATCTTTCCACACAATCCTATTCCCAAGTACCAGGCATAAATACATGACTATGGGCCAAGGAGCACCACCTGGAATCCCTGGGGTACCCCCATTGCAGTGTGGCCACCAACTGGGCTCCCCAAGGGCACCTCCACCCACTCAGGCACCCACATCATCTGCTCAGGAGCTATCCTCTCCCCACAAGGGCCACAGGTCAGTTCATTACCTCACAGGGAGGGGTTGAAGGTCTCTTACCTGTTCTCTACCTTCAACTCCACCCCTCCTCTTGCCTCTTTCTGCTAAGGAGGCAACTGACCTCAATGACACCACCTTCCACCCATATCCTGAGCTATAGCCCCCTCTCCCAATTATCCTCACTATCTCCTTCCCCCCTCATTCTCCAAAGCCAGTCATTCACCAAGATTCCACCTTTCTAGCTTCAAGCCTCCTAGAACTGGCACCTGACCTGATCGCAGACCCATTCCAGTGGAGTCAGCCACATTCCCAAGGAGGCTGGAGCCCCTGCTGCACCTCCAAGTAGCACACCTGGGGTCCTGCACATTGCCACCATCTGAGAAGGGGGTCCTCAGAGCCCACTGTGTGCTGGGGAACATTCACAAGCCAAAGGAACAGGTAGGCCCAAGGGGAGATGTCTAGGAGGGAGCAGGTGAGTATGGGAAGGGACTGGGCTCTAGTAGGAGAGAGTCACTAAGGCAGGCCAGAGCAGGCTGGCTCACTGCCCACAGGAATCTCACAGAGGACAAATGTCTCAGCTCTGACTCATCTCTTAGGGTCAGAAGTATCTGTGTTCTTCCCTAACCCATTTCCCAATTACCCAACACCCCTTACCCAGGCTCCACCAGGAAAGAGTGCAAAATCGGACACGGTAGCAGCAGCCACTCACTGGGATCAAGAAGTTTGAGTTTGACTCTTTACCATGGGAAGACACTATAAAGCAGCACAGGGTTTGGAGTGGGCCACCTTCCTTCATCACAGGGTGACAAACACTGCCGAGGCACACAGGTGTGGAAGGGGGGGGCTCCCAGGATTCCCAGGCCATTAGGCCCTTGACAGCTGGCCCTGGGATGGCCACCACGTGGAGGTCCAGGAGAGTCTAGGCTACCAGCTCTGAGCCCCACCAGGCTCTGCAATGTACTTGGCTCCCTGTAAAAACACTGAACTTAGTGAATTAAGTATTATGAATTTCCACCGCCAAAAACCCACAACCCAAAACCTGTGGAGTTTCAGGAGCACTGAGAGGCCTCCTCATTAATCTGGTGAGAGGAGACAAATGTGCAACCATCAGGAAAGAAGCAGGGTGGATGTGGGTCAGAGGAGAGAAGTGGGAGGGGGGCTCAGCAGGAGAAGGGCCAAGCCTAGAATGGAGGTCACCTAACCCAGTGATTTTCAAACTTACTATTTTTATTATTTTTTAATCTACAGGCGGCTTTGTTCAAAGAAACTCTGACCCAGAAACCCAGCGTGGAGGCAGTCAGAGCAGGTCACTTTTATCTTCAGGTTGTTAGGAGAAAAGGGAGGCTCCATGAGGAGCACACTCAAGAGTGATGGGCCTGGGCCAGCTGCTCCCAAACTCCACAGAACACCAGAATGGCTCAAGGAGCTGTTTCTAGAATCCCATGGAGACTAGTTCAAGAGCACTGTGATAGACCTGGAAATGCACATTTTTAAGAGCTGTCCCTCACAGCAGTTTGAAGGGGCCCCCACTAGCCAAATCTAGAATAATTTGATCAAAATAAACAGTAATAGTAGTGGATTCTGAACTCACTAAATAAAATAAGACTTCAGGAGCCCATTCTAATACACACACAGATAAACAAATGGGAGAGAAGGAAAAGTTCTGTATAGTATAATGATAAATGAAGAAGGAATTATTGAATTAAATCATCACCATTCAGAAATAAGTGATTCGGTTAAGAATCATCAATGGATGCTAAGACCAGCTGGTGAGTTTGATGTGAAACAGCAGACCACCAGATTTGCATAGTCTCAAAGTATCTCCCCATAGGACACTTATTAATCACAAAGAGCAGAGTAGTAACTTAGCAGCAGAGAAATCCAGCAGACAGCATCTCCCGCAAGTGGTCTCTGTTAATATCACCAGTAATGAGTCAGACTGACAACATGGGCCTCCCAAACGGATGCACCAAGGACGCATCATTTCTGTCATATTTCTGATCGAAATGCATCACCTCAATCGAATTATGAGGAAACATCAAACAAACTCAAATTAAGGGAGATTCTACCAATACTGGGATCAAGTAACTCAAACTCAAACATAGAGTTTGTAGTCCTTTTCCTTTAAAAAAAAAAAAAAAAAAGCAAACAAAACATTTGGGCCTCAGGCCCCAGCAGAGATTTTCAGAATGATTCATCAGGCACTCATTCAACTGCACCAGCAGCACCAGGGCAACACCTGTCTGTCTGGTGAGGCAGGGCCTGGTCACCCACAGCTTCTGCGCCCTCTAACTTCTCAAAGGGCTGGGCAAAGGGAGGCCTGGCAGCATCCTGGCTTCCAAGCTGATGTCCTGACCCACTTTCCCTCTGTCGTTGAAGGTGAAGCTGCCCACTCAGGGGAGGACATAGAGTCACAGCAGACATGGTGTCCTGTCCCCTGATAATCATGCCAGGCCTAACTCCAAAAACTTAAGTCCACGTGGAATGTCTATATAAAGAACCCTTTTACATGTCCCTGGTAAGAGACCATTAAAGCCTTTTCCTATACCCTAATTCCATTACATGGATGTCATGACTATAACCATTTTCTGTTTTTAGTACTTCTGTTGGTTCCATTATAACTTTAAATCACAGAGTTCTGTTTCTTTATCTACTTTCTCCTAACAACAAAAGGCTATGGAATTAACACTTAAACCACTACCAACCTCCTTTCCCCCTTGCCACCTTCAAAATTATATTTCATTATTGGGTTCATTATCATTAAACATGCATCATATGCCAGGCACCACATGAAAAAGAGAAGACTGTAAAAGAAAGAATAAATGAAGGTAAAATAAAATATTTTTTCTTATTCTTAAAAAAAAAAAAAAAAAAAAAAAAAAAAAAAAAAAGCCTTTTCCTCAGTCAACATGTGGAATATCAGGGCCCAGTTCACAGGGGCACCCCCAACATGAACAAAAGCCCAGGAGGCCAACAATGGACTATGCCTCCAGGCCTCAGAAGGACTAAACCGAGCCCCTGTCCCACTGGAAAATCTTAAAGGAGGGCCTGAGGGCCAAGTGCTAGCTAGATTAGCAAGACTTAAGCAACCTGCCCATCAATGCAACAATATACTCACTCAGCAAGTCTCAGGGGTGAAAAGGCTTTTGTTGTGGGAGACAAACAGCTCAGGACTTGTTTCTATATGTTCAGGGCACTGCTTCCTGCAAGACACCCAGAATGAGCCTGTAGAGACCAGCTCTAACTCTGAGTGAGACCTGTCTGTGTCCCACTGGGGGGGCTCAGATCGCAATTCTGTCTACTAAACTCACAGTCAAGTAGGTGCTGGAGGGAAGATGGTCAGGAAATGCTCCCCAGAGCAGCTGGTTTAGATGTGCTCTAGATGAGGGCACCACATCTAGAGGCTCACGGGTTTGGGAGCAATAGCTGTGTCCAGAGATAGGGACATGCTACAACCCAACCCAGCAGTGGGCAACTGTCTCACCCTATGACAGACGCTGCAATACAGATTTTCAACAGAAACTCTCCCCTCCCCAGTCAAAGGAAAATAACTCCAAACTCTGTTAAATGATTTAAAGAGGTTTATTCTGAGCCAAGTATGAGGACGGACCATGGCCTGGAGCTACACCCAAGAAGCCTTGAGCAAGTGGATTCACTGTGGCTGGGTTACAGTTGGTTTCATACATTTCAGGGAGACAGGGATTACACGTAAAGTCTTAAATCAATACACAGAAGGTGTACATGGGTTTGGCCCAAAAAGTTGGAACATCTCAAATGGAGGAAGCTTACAGGCTATAGATGGGTTTAAAGATGCTTTGCTTTGTAATTGGTTAAAGAAATGTAGCTTTGTCTAAAGGCTTGGAATGTTTTAAGATACGGAAGTCAGCTAATCAGAGACAAAGCCACTGGACATATACTCAGAGTCAAGTGATCTGTTAAGTAAACTGAGGACTTACAGGTGTGGCTCAAGCTTTGTCTTGCATAGCCTTAGGCCTGTTAATGAGCTACAAATGATATCTGCAAGGGAGGGGGGCATGATGAGGTATGTCTGACCTCCCTTCTCATAGCCAGCAACTCAGCTTTAGGGTATTTCTGCAGTCCCCTTGGCTAAGAAGAGGTCCATTTAGTCAGCTAGGGGGTTTAAAATTTTATTTTAGTTCAAATCCCAGTATGTCCCCAGCTCTGGGCTGGGCCCTGTAGGTGGTACCGAGACAAAACCAGTGTGGCCAACTTTGCAAGGCCGACACAGTCGGGGTGGGAACCGCTCCTGAACACTACATATGTTCAAGTGATGCAGGGGCCCGTACTCGGGGAGAAATAAACTTTGCTCCAATAACTGGGTCTTCCCTGGCTGTCAAGGGAGCTGCTTCAGTAGGCTGCAAGGATTTGGTCTGCATGCCTAATGTAGATTTGAAATGCTCTCTTTGTACAGGTTGCTCAACCTGTCCCCTTCCCTACCCTAATATAAAAAAACTGCAAAAGAGAATTTTGAATTGTATTTACTCATCCTTCGTTCTTCAGTGCCTGAAAGGCATAAAGATTATGGCTGTAAGATGTTTAAAAATCTTTGTATCCAAAATTTTACAGTCAGCTACAATATACAGTCAGCTCTCCATACCCACAGGGAGTTCCACATCCACAGGTTCTCACCCTCTGATTTAACCAACCACAGATCAAAAATATTCAGAAAAAAGTAAATAACAATACAACAAAAAATACAGATTTCAAAAATGATACAATATATTTACATAGCATTTATGTTGCATTCGTTATTGTAAATAATCTAGAGATAACTTAAGGTATATGGGAGGATATGTATAGGTTACAAGCAAATACTACTGGGGGGCTAGAACCAATCCCCGTACACCAGGTCCCTAGGATGGCTGTACACTGTTTTAAGACAAACAACCTACTTCCCTCTGAGGATGGCATTCTGGAAAACTCCCAAATCCTTCTCTAGTCTAGGGTGGGACACTTTCCAGCCCAGGGCAGAGCCTGGCTTCCCACCCTCCACCTCTCCTCCAAGCAAAGCAAACAGCCTGGGGAAGAAGGATTTACAGAGCTAAAACAAAGCAAACAAACAAACCTTCCCAAAGAAGCCATGAAAAGTGAAGCCTACTGGGGAAAAATAAATAAAGCTAAGTGCACACTGAGAATGTCAAAAGAGAAAAAGAATAGGGGGGCAGATTTTTTAAAACTGTAAATCAATGGTGGGAAACTGCTGAAATAGGCTGAGAGGAATCTGTAAAGAGAGCCGGGAATGTTAGCAGATCAGCCCCTAACACAGAGCCCAGACGGGCAGGGGCCCCCGGGCAGCTGAGCAGGGTAGCCGGGGTCTCATCCCCAAGGACACAAGCTCTTCCCCACAAACCCCACACCCTCACCAGAACGCAGGGGGTGGGCGGGCGGTGCTAGCTAGCGAAATCAAGAGAGCCACCTCAAACTGTTTGCCACTTCAAAACTATCAGAAAATGTAAATGTATAGTCCCCCTTATGGACTATTTATTTATCTTCAACATACACTCAAACGTCTTTATATAGAATGCTTTGTGTTACTACAAAAAGCAAACATTTACGACCTGATTCTGATCCTGTCCTCCAGCTGGAATGGACGGGCGGCCGGGGGGAGTGGCACCAGATGGCCAGGGAGGCTTAGCGCCGCCCTTTCACGAGAAGGCTCCAATTACCACCCCCCCCCCAATCCCGCCTGGTGCCCCAAAGATGACCTCGTCAGCAGGCTTCCAGCCAAGGGGGCTTTCTTGGCCCAAACTCCACCTCCAGCACCCAGGAATAACTGCTGTTTGCTGTACGCCCAGAGGGGGGAGGCTGCGGAGCCTGGGCTGCCAGTCCCCTTTAAAGCCGACAACTTTCAAGAAGGAAAGAGGGTAAAGACTGCAAAACCACAAAACAGACTAAAGAAGACGGGAGGGTAACAGAGCTGAGGATCACTGAGGCGGTGCTTCTCAAACTTGAAAGTGCATGCGAACCACCTGGGAAGCTTGTTAAGATGCAGATTCGGATTCAGCTGGCCAACAAGCTCCCAGGCGAAGCCAGTGCGCCCAGCAGCAGGCTTGTGGGCGGCCCTTTGAGTAGTGAGGGTATAAAACATGGATGCACAGAAGGAAAACAACCATTAAGGCAAGTCACAGCAGGGTAGCCACCCATCTTTACAGTACTTGATTTGCAGGGATGCAATCAACTTTCCTGGAGGAACTGCAATCAACTTTCCTTTAATTTTGGAATTTGTTTGGCATTTAAGTGTAGCCTGCTGGACCCTCACAAGTTATTTTTATTTCTATTCCCATTTTACAGCTGTGAAAGCTACTCTAACCAAGCGATAAGCGCAGTCTGACAACGGGCCCCTTGGGCTTCTTCCAAGACCACAGGCCTCCTGTGATGTCCGGCAGAAACACACAGCCCAGAGCAGTGACACAGGCTGGCCCCAAAGACAATGGGAGGAAGCCAGGCAGGCAGTGCTCAGGGTTAGGGTTGGGGGGCCAGGGGATGGAGGCTGGGCAGGGACAGGCAGGTAAAGGACCAGAAACCCACCCTGAAGGGGCGGCAGGGAAGGAATAGTCTTCTAGAAACTGCTAAGAAAACAGGGACAAAGTTTAAACTCACCCCCATCCCTCAAGGAAGAGGAATGGGGATATTTAAGTACACAGAGTATTTCTACATAAACGTTTTTGTTTTTACTTTTAATAAGTTTTTTTTTACTTTTAACAGCCTGGCCACACTTTGGTAGCTACACTAAGAAAAGTAACGTGGCACTTCCAAGAAAAGAGTCAAATCTAAGGCACGTCTACTTATCAGTGAACTGGGGTGCCACACCCAGCCCCTGAGAACTGGCACTGTGTGTTCAGTCCCAGGGCAAGTGAGTTTCAGTTGCAAAACCACCGACATCTTTTAAGGGGATAATCCCTACCCATCAAGAACCTGAGGTAAAAATGCCCAGGGAGAAGGGCCCTTTGTTAATTCCATCTGATGACATTTTCTTCCAAAAGATCCTGGGTTGGCAAGAAAGATTCAAGCTTTCTTGAAGTGACCAAGTCACTTCAAGTGACCAAGTATTTTGTGGCTACAGCAAAATGTTTCCAAAGTTCATCTTAGCAACCCTTTCATTTGCCAGTCAGAGACCTACAACCCAGGAAATGAATTGCCAAGGTCACCCTGTAAGACAGGGTCACAGCCGAAATTCAAACCCCGGGCTCTACCTCCCATGTGCTCTTCCCAGAACACCGTACTGCCTAGATCATGACCTTTCACAATCTTGTTTGGATCCAACTACCTCAAGAGCAGCATCTGTGTTTCGATGCATTTCACATTGAGCACGCACTCTTTTTTGCTTTGAGTCTTGTAAATGCTAGAACATTTGCTAAAATGAGGACACCCCAAGGTGCAACCTGTCTGGGGCCAAGAGTTGCTTTCTGATTTGTAAGACTTGGCTGATAGAGAGTTAAGTAGACAGCCAAGCTGATCTGAAGATGGATGGGTTCTGAAAAGGTATAACAAAATGCTTAACACATGAAAAGTAGTGAGTTAAAGAGTTCTATACAAAACAACTCTGCATTTCAAAGGCAGGTTGCTTACAGATTCTGGCTGCGGTTTAGAAAGGAGACAGGCTGGAGCGGGTACAACCCCAGAAAGAGATCTGAGACAGTGGGTGAGAGTGGCCCTCAGCCCTGCCCACAACCCCACAGGGGCTGGAACTGGACCCCCAGAGAGAATGCTCATTTGCCCACTATAAATTGGGGGGAGAGACATTCAGATAAGGTGAATGGGACAGGGACAGTTCCCTTCAGTTGGAGAAAAGTCTTCAAGACCATACAGACCAAATTAAAAAGAAACGTCTCTCAATCCACTTTGCCACTGATTTCAATGAGGACCAAGAGGCAAAGGACAATCACACTTTGTGCCTGGGAGTGTCTTTTTCTGCCAAGGACCATGAGATGCTCACACACTTGTATGCTCTCCCCTATCTCCTTTCCCTCCCTCCCCTCCTCTCTCACACTCTCAGTGACCAAAAACAAGTGAGACCCCTCTCTCTGTCCCCATTGTGGGAGTGTCAACCTAAAATAATCAAAAGGCTCAGGATCCAGTTAAAAGAGTTTATTCAAGCACAAAGTGTGAGCGCAGTGGGACACCAAAGAATGGTGATCAGTGCTCCTGGCGTGGGGAAAAGTAAAGATCAGTTAGATAGGCAAAAAACAGAATTGTAGCATTTTCTTTAGAGAGGCTTTCATACAGATATAAGATCTGATTGACTACTGTGAAGTAAAATAAATTTTAAGGCTCACCCCTCCCCCACCAGCTGACTGCATGGACCCCCTTGTGGCCAAAGTTATATCCTAAAACTAAATTGTCTGCCAGGAGGAGGTCAGACATGCCTCATCACACCCCTCTCCCTTCTTGGGGACTTCCTTTGTAACCCATTAACAGGCCTAAGGGTATGCAAGACACACCTGCAGGTCCTCAATTTACACAACAAATCTATGTCCGGTGGCTTATCTCTGATAACAGCTCCTTATTTTAAAACATTACAAGCCTTTAGACAAAGCTTCATGTCTTTAACCAATTACAATCCAAAGAATCTTTAAACCCACCTATAACCTGTAAGCCCCCCCCCTTAGAGATGCCCCACCTTTGTGGGCCAAACCAATGTATGTCTCCCACGTATTGATTTATGACTTTACCTGTAACCCCTGCCTTCCTGAAATGTATGAAAACCAAACTGTAACCCAGCCACATTGAATCCACTTGCCCAAAGCCTCCTGGGAGTGGTTCCGGGTCATGGTCCTCAAATTTGGCTCAGAATAAATCTCTTTAAAATTATTTTACAGAGTTTGGCTTTTTTCCCTTGACACTACTATTGATTACACTCTAAGAGGGTTGCTTAACATCCTATTGTAAAGAGATAACAATCACAAAGGTCTCTATCTCCAATGTCATTTAGTCAAGGTTTGAATGAAGAATAGGGAGTCTGGTTAATGCATAACATCTCAACACAAAGGTCAGGAAGCTATGGTCATGCATTAGAGAAGGAAAGCAAAGGTTTTACCTGACTCAGTTTCCAGGGCTTAACTTTTCCCCCTGGCATAATAAATTTGAAAGGTCATGAAGTTTTGTTTTCTTTTTACAAGAGTCACTAAAATTCTGATCCAGGAAGAGGGAAGACTCTCTCCAAACAAAGGAAAACCTCAGCATCACTGGGACAGAGGGTGCAGCTGGAGAAACTGGGTATAGGGCCAGGGGCTGCCATGCCTTTGGCTCAGTTGGCGGATTCATGCCATCCCGGCTTCCACTGGTGCTGTGCACCCATTGCCCGCTGCCTGCTGCCCGCCTGAGATTCAAGAGCCCAGAGATGGCAGAACAAAGGAAAATGGCTGTGGCTCAGGCAGCGGGGGCGGCAGCAGGCCGTGCTGCCAGCAAGCAGGCTTTTCAGCAGCTGGGTGCTCCAGTGAGGAGCAAGGGATACTGGGCTGAGTACTGAGCCACAATGGAAAGTGGGGGGCCTGGGAGACTAACAGCAACCCAGGCACACGCCTGCCCCCCACCCAAGGGAGCAGCTGGGCCCAGGCAGAACACAGTCCCCAAGGTGGTGGGCAGGTGGCCAACAAGCCTGGCACTGGTAACTCCTGCTCCTGGCCCAGCTGCTCAGAACTGTTACCCAGGGGGGTTCCAGGCACAGCACAGGGACCTGAGGGGGGGAAGGAGATCTTGACAGAGGTACCCACAAAGGGAAGGCCCTGAGAACACAGAGGGGCCTTGGAGAGGTTCCGGGCTGTCTGCAAATGGACCACGATAAAGCACAATAGGTTCCTGCTGCCAGCAACAAAGGCTGCACTGGCCACCCCCCTCTAGTCCTCTCCCCCTCTCCTCCTCCACCCCAGTCCCTCCCCCAAAAGTCCACAATGGGAGGCAGCAGGAAATCAGGGCAGAGCCCATGAATAGCTCCACTGTCAGTCCCCAGGTCCCCCCTCCTCAGCCCCACAGGTCAGCCCTCACTGCCACCAGGCCACAATAGAAACTTCTGTATTACTGCAGGCCCAAGGCCCAGACAACAGAGCTGTGGGCAAGGGAAGCTGTGGGCTTCTCATGGAGACTGTGTGTAACTGCAATGGTGAGAAGTTCTCACCTCTGCATGCAAGCGAGGGAGGGCCATGGCAGGGATATGGGCCTCAAACCCATCAGACCACAGTCTATTTGTGGGACTATCTGCCAGCCAGCCCTAACATCTCCCCGCTTCCTACCCTGACCTAGGGTGGGACAGCCAGAGCCACACAGGGGAAGAGAAACAACCAGAGAGCTCCCAAAATGGAGGGGATGGCTCCAACATGTGCCCCCTCTCAATCCTCCTTCTCCTAACCAGTCCCAGGAACAAAAAACTCACCTGCCCTTACCCCCTGCTACTGCTCTGAAAGGAAGCTACCCATCTGTCACTTAGACCCTGGTGCCTTGTATACCCTGGTGCCTTTCCAAATCACACGGTGGCAGTCAGGCCCAAAGTAGCCTGAGCAGGGGCCTGCAGAGCAGCGGAAGGTCCAGGGAGGCCAGGGCGGGAGACCACACCAATCTCTGAAACTGAAGGAGAATCTGCTCTTCTAAAAGCTGATGCCCAGCTACACCTTGGTTTTCAACCAAGGCTCCCCCTTGACACCCCACCCAAGTCCTGCAAACTCCTGAGGCAGCTCACACCCACTGATGAGAAGCCTCCTCTCCTGCCCAGACCCCACCCCACTCTAGCTGCCTCCTCACATTTCTAGCTGCACCACCCCATGGCCACAGGGCACAGCCAGGACTGTAAACATGGAGTTTGTGGAGACAGGCTGACCTGAGCTGACCCAAAGAAGGACAGGTCGGGAACCAACACACCAGTGACCCCACTCCCTCCCTGGGGTCCCTCTAGCACTGTCTCAGACTAAAGAAGTACAAGATCCTGCCAGAAGAAAACCTCAGAAACTTTCATTCCTCCTCTTGGAATCAAAGCAGCATGTTTCTTTTCCTGTTAGGCACCCAATACCTCAACTCTATGTCTAGTCATCTATATTACAGACCTAGAGCATGTACAAGATATTCCTGCAACTTGGCCTGTAGAAACAAAATACTAAAAGCAACCTCAAAGTCCGTCGATGGGGGCTGGGACAATGAGTTGTGGTTCACCTACTATTCAGCAGAATAACATGCTGCTGTTTAAAAGAATGGACTAAAGTACAGTGTGCTAAAATTGAGCAATCTGGGGATAATTTTTAGAGTAAAAATTCATGTAACCAAAACATTTGTACCTTCATATCATTCTAAAATGAAAAAATAAAAATTAAAATCAGTAAGTGCAGAACAGCGTAATTAGTATATCACCATGGGAATAAACAAGAGAGGGGTTCAGATGCACATGACCAGGCACTGAACATCTGGTGACAGAGGCCCCAGGGGAGCAGAACTGAAGGGGTCAGGGAAAGCAAAATGATTTTCACTGTATATCTTTGTTATGTGTTTTTCTCATCATGTATACATTTTTTGAAAATAAAAAAGTTAAACCTAAAGTAGTATTTAAAATGCCTGAAGTGTGTGGTTGGAGGCACAATTTTACCTGTAACTCTCTGCAGGCAGCTTCTGTGTCTCCCTAGAAGGGGGAGGGGAGGACAAGGGGAAGGAGGGAGCAAAAATGGGGGAGGGGGTGAAGAAAGACTTATCAACTCCACCCCAAGTCCTAAAATGGAAAGTTTTCCTGAGAAGAGCAGGAGCAGATTCTAACAAAGGCAGAAAAGAAACCTTAGGCTTAAGTTATTTCACTCCAAGGGCCATCTGTTGCCAAGCCCACTCTGTGATAAGAGTGTGAGACCCCACCCCCAGGTTCAGGCAATGGGGAAATTGGGGGGAGGTTGAAACTCAGCAGGCACCCTGCTCTGTGCCCTCCCCACTCAGCCACCAGTGAGGCACAAGGGCCTAGTGTTATGAATCCATCCCAATTTTAGCAGCTAAAGAAAGCTATTTCGACAGATTTCTAGGCCTGGCCCAACTCCAAACACAGGCTAAAAACAGTTTCTCCAGAATCCTAGCTCAAAACCCCCATCCCTAACCACTAAACTCCATGTACCTTCCAGGAAATGGAAGTTGCAAAATGGAGTTGTGAGATGCACTTGTAGATTTATTCCCCACTAAAGGGATACATATATGTTGTTTAAAAGCCTCCTCTAACTGATGTGTCAATAAATACTCTGCACTCAGAAGCACTGATGTATTTCCTCCAAGTGATTTTCCCCCTAAAGAACAATACAAAAACAATCCCGGTCTCCCCTGCTGCTGAAGGGAATGACACAATGGCCATTAGAACCAGGACTGACCCTTTCTGTGAGAGAATTGGATGGCAGGGAGTAGACAGTGAACAGAACTCTATCTATGCAGCAAGCACCCCCAATCCGCCCCTGCCCACCCTCCAGGCCACAGAGAAAGAGAGGAAAGGGGTAGGTTTGGTTCCCCCATTCTATAAGATACTTGCTGATGACTGCTAAATGTTCAACAAGTAGCCTCTGAATTAAGAAGCACAAATGAGATCTCACAAGTAGAATCACACTGGCACTTGAAGCCCTCATGTCTCAGTTGCCGGGAACAAGTTCTGCTCCTCTTAGTGGGCCCAGTGCAAGCTCTCAACAGGTCTTGCCTGGAATCTCACACGCCCATCAGAGCCAAGACCAGCCGCTCTCTAACCCCCGACTCCGGGTAGGCACTGACCCTCAGCACTCAAATCCTGCGACACCTCTTCAGCCATACCACCGCGGGCCCTGACAGAACTGCCCACCCCAGCCCGCACCTGGGCACAAGCCACTCCATCCTCCCTGCTCACGTTCTATTCTCCGCAGCCCAGAGCCCTTGGGAATGAATTTCCCACCTCTACCACCAACTCTTTTTTTGGCACACCCCCTCAAAACCTATCCATGTTTACAGCATTACTTGTATTTCACAGGAAACAGCTAGAACAACAAGAGATAATGACTGTGACAGGCAGGATGGCTGCAGAGAGCAGGGTTCTGTCACATCACCCTTCCTGCAACGTGGAAGCCAGCCACAGAGCCTTCGGGAAGTGGGGAAAGCCCCCACCCACCTCCAGTAGGTTTTCCTCAGGACAGCAGGCGGCCCAGCTCCTGAAAATCTGGCTGTTGAGATAAGAGCAAACCCAGGAAAAGGAGACAGACCAGACAGGGTCACCTGTGCAGGGCAGGCTGGTGGTAGTCAGGCCTCAAAAGAGGCAGAGTCTGATCAAGTAGAGAGGAGGGGCAGAAAGAAAACAAGGAGGAGCCTCACTCACAGAGGAGGAGGAACAAGGCTGGCCCCAAGCTCCCAGAGGAGATCACACACAGGACCTCCCTCTGCCCAGCTCAGACAAAGAGACCAGTCAGTCCCTAGGCTGGTGGGGGAGGGAGAGATAGAGTGTAAGAGCCCCAAAGTTGTCAGACTGGTTTGCCCAGGACAGGGAAAGCAGGAAACACAAGGCACAGCAGGAGGAGCTGTTTCAGGGGCCAAAAAAAAAAAAAGATTTATCCAGAGTAAAGTGGCTGTGGTCTGACAGCCAATAGATTTGGCAATGGGAGGCCCGCAGGAAAGCTGTTTGTAAGGAGTAAAGTTGCTGGGCAGCAGGGAACCAAGGTCCCAGGTCCATGCTGTTTCCTGGGTGCACAGGGAAAGTCCAGGGACCCAAGGGCAAGGAGCCAGGAGATGCTGAAAAGAAAAGGACCATTGTTTCTGGAAACAAGAGAATGACACTTACAAGAAGAGACACCCACAAGGAGAGATAGCGCTCCTGAGGGATAGATGTGAGTGGTCATAATAAGCTTAGGCCAACGCAAGAACCACGGGCAAGACGAAATACAGGACACTGCCAGGACAAAAATTCTGTCCTTAACCAAATTTTAGTCAAGTCTTCTGAACATTCTGCTCGCTTAGGCCAGACCTTGGGCTTCTGTGTCTCTATGGGTGCAGAGCCCAGTTTTAACAAGAATCCTGCTAAGCCAGTTTAGCCAGAATCCCCCATCCTGATCACCCTGGATATCTGATCACATTCCTTATCCACCACCATCTCCCAGATAATATCTCATCACCTTGGCCTGCCTTCAGCAAGACTCTATTTAGGTCATTTAGCAACAAATTTTCCTACCCCACCACCTTAGAAATTTTCCCGGACCCTTGCACTCTGCTCCTTGGCCCCAAGTTCCCATTTTTCTTTGTTGTATTTGCAGTTGAGCCCCCTCTCTATCCCCTACTGCAGAACCCCACAGCAGGAGTCCCTACACCTATTCCAACAGTCCTGAATAAAGTCTGCCTTACCTTACTGTTTTCACAAGTGTCGGAATAAATTTTTCCTTAACCACACAGAGCTCCCCAAGTCTTCCTGGACCCATCGTTCCCACCCTCACCCACAGTGTGTAAACCTCCCCCACCACGTCCCAGGAACAGACCCTGTCTGCCTGCCCAGAGGAGAAGGGCCAAAACAAGACAGCTAATGTACAGGCAAGCCAGACATCCGGGAGAGCATCTGGAGAAGAGGCAGGGTCTTCTTCGTGGCAATGGTCACTCAGTGGGCAACCACAGCCTCTCCGTGGAGCAGCTGGTGACAGCAGCTGGGAGGCACAGAAGGAGCAGGGCCCTGAGCACAGCTGAGTGGTGCCCCAAATTAGGGACAGACACACCCCAGGATGGCCTGAACTGCTGCAGGGGTTTGGGGGGCCCTGTCATCCCTCCCTGGGAGGCCCAACTCTGAAACTAAGGTGGCTGTTTTCCTTACTTCCATTTTCAATAAGCCCAGGCTTCCTAAGGTGCCCCAATGGACTTCTGATGCTTTAAGCACAAGATCCTGCCTCAGGACTGTATGTCCTGGACATGCTGCTGCCCTTGGCACTCCTGGATCACCACTTAGACCGCCGGGTACAGATGAAAGAGACTGAGGAGACCTCTTTCCTCCCAGCTGCTGTTAGGGCTATGATTTCCTCAGTCTCTTCTTATTAACGCTCTGTGGACCCTGCAATACACATGAGCACCGGCCCCAACAGCTGGCACACATAGTCAGGAAAAACCCAGAGAGGAGGCTCATGAGCCCCTTGTCCCCGCCCCTCCAGAAGCCTTCCCATGCAGGACAGTCCAACCTCGGCTCTCCCAAATCCAGGGAACACACAGTCCAGGGCAGCACCCAGCACTCACCCCGAACCAGGATCCCAGAAGCCACTTCAGAGACAACTGCCAGGGCCCTCAGCCACCCAACACAGCCCAAGGAAGAAGGAGCCAGTCCCTCCAGCTATCTAGCTGATGGACAGACACAGGCTCTAGCCGCCTTCTCCCTGGCTGGGCAGCTAGGGAGGCAAAACAGACCTCAAGAGGTGAAAAGTTTTGGCTCCAGTCTGCCCAGGCTCACTTAAGCTCTGGTTACCAGGCCTGCTGCCTCCTAAGAAAAAACCACAGCCCCACCCAACCCCACCAGGCCCAAGAGTGGAGGAAGTGGGGTCCCCAGAATCAGCTGCTGGTGAGCACTTTGCTGAAAGCTGCCAGAGAAATGGCAGTTGTCTCAAACCAGAGTGTTGGGCCTACATCAGGGGCTCCGGATCTGTTTCTCAAACCTAAGTGTGTACTCACGCTTCCCAGCAAGCCCATGAGACAGGAAGCACAGACTTGATTCTTTTCACTTTACAGATGAGAAAACATTTTTTTCCAAGAGAGAAAAAAAAAATCAAAGACTTGTCTAGGTCACTCAACTAGAAAGTAGACACAACTTGAAAGCTGGCCTCGCCACTGTCCGCTCTCGAGAGCTGGACAGTGTTATTCATCTTCATGTTCAATCAGCAAAGGCACTGGACACTGCCCACCTGCCAGGGCCTGTGCTCTGTCGGAACCAAAAACATACACAGCTAACTGAGAAAATGGATATGGAGACTTTATGAAGACCATACCTGATTCACAGTCAGAGAGGACACTGCTGTAATGGCAGCTAAGCAAAACGCTGGCATTCACCTAGACCAAAGAGTCTTAAGACACTGGTCTATGCAGCTCCCTGGGACTCTGATGACAAGTCAAGACTGGGACCACTGCTGGAGATCACCATCACCTCTCCCTCCATTCCACAGGTGGGAAAACAGAGGCCCTGAAAAAGGAGGAAATATGCCTAAGGATAGTGAGGCTGAAGAACCTGAGGTCTCACCACCTCAACCAGTGTCTGCTGGTCCTGCTGGAAATCACCAGAGACCTTGCAAATAGCAAAGCACAAAAGCAAGAGCCACAGCTCTTTAACATTTCAAGGTGACCTGAAGGAGTAAATGCAATTAATAGAGGGTTTCTACTACACCCTTCTACAGGCCAGAGAACCATCTCAGTCCCACGCTCAAACTTGTTCCCACTGGAAGTCCACCCTTCAGGAACCTCGCCAATCCTTTCCCCCAGAGTCTCACAAAGGAAGGGGAGGACAAGACCGGCTAGAGGCACCTCTAACCTGCTCCTGCCTCTAGAAAAGCTCCCCTACTAGCCACATCTAGGTAGGGGATGGGGTGTGCAAACTGTCCAAGGGCTGACAAGCCAGGGCAGTGTGGGGGAGCAGGAGCCTGCTTCCCCTCCCATGGGCATTATTATCCATCTCTAAAGACCACCAGGATCTAGTGGTGGAAAGCAGGCATCATCACCCCTGTTCACAGACCCTAGCACCAGGCTGGGACCTGAACACATGCTGAATAAGAATCTCTCTCAGGCCTGTAATTTCTGCACTCTGGGAGGCTGAGGCAGGAGGATCACTTGAGTTCAAGAGTTCAAGACTAGCCTGAGCAAGAGCCAGACCCCATCTCTACTAAAAATAGAAAACATTAGCCAAGTGTCATGATGCATGCCTGTAGTCTCAGCTACTCAGGAGTCCGAGACAGAAGGATCGCTTGAGCCCAGGAGTTTGAGGTTGCGGTGAGCTGGGATGACGCCACTGCGCTCTAGCTAGGGTGACAGAGCCAGACTGTCACAAAAAAAAAAAAAGAATCTCTGTCCAGGAACTCACTAGTCTTCAGGCCCACAGATGAATGAATGGAAACAAATAAATAAGCAAAAGACCCAAGTAACTTGCCCAGAGGACGCAGAAGCACACTGCCTTTGCAGACCACCTCTTACTACCCTAACAAGCATTCTTGTTTACCACACCCTGCCCTTCAAGATGACTGTGGTACCTCGATCCATCTTTAACCTAAACAGTGCTTCTTTGACTAATTCATGATCAATGTTCCTCATGACACTAGGACCCAGAACTTGGTAAGAAGTCACAGAGGAAGGCACCATGGTAGCAGGTGTTAGGCTTAGTGCTGTTCACCAAATGTTTCTGATCCTCTTCCCCTCCCCAGCTGTTGGTAAATATGGCCATGTGACTTGCTTCAGTCAATGAAATGCCACTTCCAGGTGGAAGCTGTAAGAGCCAAGGCAAGATTCATCGTGCTCTCTGTCTCCCTCTCCAAGTGGCCAGGGATGTTCCAGTGAGGACAGATTACAGTGAGGACAGTGAGTGCTTTATGTTTAAAGCAGATATGTGATAGATACACAGTGTGAATGAGAAATAAACCTTTGCTGCTTTAAGCCTCTGAGATGTGGGGACTGTTGTTATCACAGCAAACCCTGATCTACTCAAACAGATACAGGCAGTAACTCCTGAGTCTTCTATGCACAACAGTGCCAGTCTTCCCATTCCCTGGCCTTAGGGAGAAAGAAGCTACATCACCAATCAGCAGAGGCTGAGGGGCACCTGCTATGTACCCAGGCTGTGCTAGACAGATGAGATGGTTTCAGAAGCAGAGATATAAAGGACTCATTAGTTCCACTGTGGGCCAGGCTTGTTTGGTATATTAATCAATTTTAATCACCTCTGAGAGGAAGGCATGTCCAAATTAGAAATGAGAAAACCCAGCTCATACTGAGACCTTAAGTAAGTTACTCTGTGACCTATCTGGACCACAATTTCCTCATCTGTAAAATGGCGCTGTTAGTATCATCTACTACACTGGGTTGTGTCAAGGATTAAACAAGTTAATATAAGTAAAATTTCTAGGATCGTGCTTGGTGTAAGTCTCAATAAGTAGTCTGAAAAAAATCACCACTACTATCAATATGAAACCTTCCATAGTTACTGTAAGCTTGTCCATAACCTTCACTAGATTTTAAACAAGCAAAGGCTCCCCAAGGCACAATGGTACTTTGTAGGCACTGCCAAAATGAGTTCTACCTCAGTCGAAGTTAAACAAGTAACAGGTCAAATCCCCAAGCACATGGCGGCCTACAGTGAGGCCTCAGGAAATGATTCCAGGACCCAGGGATCCCTGCTCCCTGCCCTCCATGGGGAAGTCACTTCACTACCACCACAACCTGTCAGGCAGGGCCATCCCCCATCCCACAGAAGGCATGAGCTTCAATCTCCCACTTCCCACATGGGAAGGAGGTGTCCTCACCTGTCCTCAGAGACCAGCACAGGTGCCCAGCTGGTAAAGCGGGAAACTTCCCTGTGCAGCCAACCATTCTGCAGCCCCCTCCTCCATGCCCTTTCTTCCTGGAGGCAGCCACAAACCTCCAGAAGCAGCAGTGGGCTCAGACTCCTGTCAGCCAGAAGGATGCTATGCTGAGATCAAGCTCAGGTCAATGAACACTACCCAGCACCTAGTCCATGCCCAGCCGGAGTTGCAAGACCACACAGAGTTTACAGCAGGTCAGGGAGTAGTGAGCCTTGGAATAGTGCCTACAACAGTGCCTGGCACCCCACAGACTCTCAGTCAGGCTTTGTTAAATAAACTGAGGATCACTTTAGGTGGTCCAAGCAGTGGAGTTCAGAGATATGGGGGTCGGATATATCAAGAAAGTCTCCAACTGAAGTTGGGATGCAACACAATGAAAGGAAGGGGAAAAACCATCTGGCGACCAGGGTTTCCAGGCCTGTCACTCAAACATTAGGGATCTTCAGAATGGGACACAAAAGCTTAGGGATAGCTGAGGGAAGGGCAAGGAGGGCAAATGGGGCTCTGATGGAAGAGTCTAGGCTTCATTCTAAAGGTGCCAGGGTTCAGGAGGATACCTGAAATGAAGGGTACCTCCACCAAACACCGGGTTTGCTGAATGTGGACAGGACATAGGGGTACTCTGATGGCCTGGTCCCCAGGCTGCCCTTTACAAATAGGGAAGGGTGGCCCACGCACTCTGCAGGCACTAACTGTTCCTACTTCAAGGTGAAGGGGCGGGTGGAAGGCTCCTTTTGAGGATTTGGCAGGCAGCTGACCCATTCCCACTAGCCTGAGGGCAACCTCCAACTCAAAAGGGAGGAAGACCCCCTAGAGAGCAGACCACAGCCAACAGCACGCCTGCAGGGGCTCCAATTCAATGCCCTGCCCAAGACAACTTGACCTCCCACACACCAGCGCCCAAGGACGACCACTGAGCGTGCACACTGCCGCACTCACCACCACTCGGCGGTACCGTGGCTGACGACTCCCCCAAGTAGGGACCGCTTCTTGCCTGAGACACGTGTCCTATTGGTCCTGAGGCCGAAGTCCCTCCACACACAGACACACAAACACCTCCCACCCGCCCGCATCCCCATCCCTGAGAGCAGGAGGCAGGGGGAGAAGCAGCTGCCCGGAACAAGCTAACTCCGTAGCCACCTTCCCAGCTCGACTAGGCTAGGTCAGGGGTCAGGGTTTTGCTCCCAAGCACAACCCTACACGATCAACACTGAGAAGGTGG
>VBSM01003212.1:24859-41536 GCA_008086735.1 Cheirogaleus medius
CCTTTTTTTTTTTGTCTTGTTTTCAATTTCTCGACGTGATCGTAAAGATGAAAATGCTGCCCTATTTTGTGCTGGGTGGCACGTTCTGCTTCTCTTTTTGCGTTAGCCGTGGACATTGCTCTAGAATGTCCTTACCTAAAGAAACACGAGGAAGCAATTCTGTAAGAACCAGAAGTCCCGCCCAGGCCCTGGTCTGTGTGTTTCTAGCTCTCCCAGGAAGGCTCACTGATGCTCATCGTGACGGTCAGTTCCATGTGGCCGGAATCGCCACCTGCTGAGATGCGTGAGAAATTCTGTTCTTGAAAGATGCAGACGAAACAGAAAGATCAGCTCAAATCCCACACTGGCTCCGTCGGCTTGTCGATCCCAGGTGCCTTCCCTGGATGGCGTGGGAGACTGAGTTCGTTGGCGTGGGGAGTGGAGAGGTGGGGGAGGGGGAAGGAGACTGCAGAGTCCCAAATCCCCGGGTGATTGGCAGGTGATGTACCTGCTTGCCAGAGTTCCGCCGACGGCCGACCTTCAGCTTCCAAACACTTTCCGATAGGGGAATCAAAGAGGAAAATAGTAGATGTTACTGTTAAGTCTTTTGAAACTTTCAAACTTTTGTAATTAATACCCTGACTTCCTGGGAAAAATACAACCGCCAAGTCTTCAATCTTTGATACTGGAAAGAAAGCTGAGGTTTTCAAAGATGTAGAAGAAGCTGAAAGTAGTGTCAGATACAATCTAGCTTTTTTTTTTTTTTTTTTTGAAACAGAGTCTCACTGTGTTGCCTGGGCTAGAGTGCCGTGGCATCAGCCTCGCTCACAGCAACCTCAAACTCCTGGGCTCAAGCGATCCTCCTGCCTCAGCCTCCCGGGTAGCTGGGACTACAGGCATGCACCACCATGCCCGGCTAATTTTATATATATATATATATTTTTTTTTTTTTTAGTTGGCCAATTAATTTCTTTCTATTTTTAGTAGAGATGGGGACTCGCTCTTGCTCAGGCTGGTCTCGAACTCCTGACCTTGAGCGATCCTCCCGCCTCGGCCTCCCAGAGTGCTAGGATGACAGGCGTGAGCCACCTCGCCCGGCCACAATCTAGCTTTTAAATGTTTCCATGCGATTGCTCCAGTAGGTCAATGTTGAAGTCCATTTATTTTTCTTGTATAGGGACAAATTATAGTTGTGTACATTTATGGGATACAAAGTGGCGTTAGGATTTTTAAATACAATATGGAAAGGTTGAATTAAGTCAATGAACTTACCTATCACCTCCAATATTACCAGTTTTTGGATGAGAACATTAGAAATTTACTCTCTTAGCAATATCGAAATATACTAAATGCAATTATGGGCTATATTCACCATGCTTGTGCAATCGATCTAAAAAAAAAAAGTCAAATTGATTCCTCCTGTCTAACTGAGGCTTTGTACCCTCGGACTGTCGTGTCTCTAGTCCCTTCCTGCCCCAGGCTCCGGAACCCTCCATTCCACTCTCTGCTTCTGTGAGTTCAGCTGTAGGTTCCGCTTCTACGTGAGAACACGCAGTATTTGGTTTTTCTGTGCTGGGCTTATTTCACTTAGCATGACGCCCTCAATTCCTTCCACGTCGTGCAAATAATATTATATTTTAAACACACCCCAGGGATCTTTGATTTTTAAAGATATAATCTTCTTCTTTTAACCTGCACACGCACGTAACACGTGGTGCATGCAGTGTTGAATGTACTAAGCACGTGCCCAAACTGACACACACCCCCCCCGCCCCCAACCCCCACACGTACGCCCCCTCCCCAGTCACCGGGCTGCAGGAAGATCGTTTCTGCCGCGTCCTTGGGCGGGCTTGGCAGGCCGTCCCTACTGGCATTCAAGTCCCAAATGTCTTTCTCTCCTGCCTCTTGGTTTAAGCATAAAGACAAGGTCCTGTTGGCTTAAGGCGCGGTGCTGGCTTTCTCCGACGGTTGTGCCGTAAGTTAGCAGGATACGTTTGACAGTCATTTAATTTTCATTGACAAACGCTGTCATAATATTGAGGAAAAAGTGATATATTGTATCAACAGTAGTGGTCGACGCTCAGCCAGTCATATGGAATGGGCAAGCACCATATGGTCTTCCAAACTTGCCTTGGAACGCTCTGGCTAGGAACTTGACAAGCTTACGATACCAGTCAGGAGACGCGGTTACCCTGGAGAGGTTCCTGCCACGCTTCCAGTTTCTAGAGCGCACGAGGCGGCCTTTCCCAGGTATCAGCCGGGGTCCGCCATCCCTCCCCCAGGCCCTCGCTCAGAGTGTCCATCAAGGACATGGTGGAGGGAGTGTCCCCACCCTCCGCCGCTCGCCAGAGCCAGCCGTGGCCTCTGCTGACAGCGAGCACAGGCTAAAACCCTGAGACGACAACACACCATCGATTTCCTGTTTGCTTGTGTTTGCTCCTGGCTGCAACTCAACGCCCGGGAACGTCGCGTCCACCGTGCGTGCAGAGGGGGCCGGGGCCGAGGGCCGGCCCAGGTTGCAAACTCAGACAATCCAACCAGAAAGAGGACGGGGTCTGCATCTTGGGAGTGTGGTTTGGTATCGCCGTATGTCCGCAAGACCCTCTTCTGGGCCAGTCGGAACCGTGAGCAGATCAGGGGTCCCTGGGTCCCTGCGTGGCGTCCGACTAAACCGTTGGCCAAAATTTCAGCTGCATGCGTTGACCGAAAGGATGGCCAGGGCAGCCTTGGTTTGCTCTGTCTTCCTAGCACAGAGCTTGTTTCAACCCGGTTACTGTACACACACACACAAAAAAAAAACAAGTGACGAGTAAAGTCACAAACCGCCTGGGAGACAAGAAAGCTGCGTGTGCACGCGTTTGGGGACACGCCGGCCCCGTGCACGTCCGGCCGGTGTCCCCGTCTGGCTGGCCAAACACGCGGGGACCTCCCATCCTCGGAAGGATTCCCGTCCCAGACGACGCTGAGCAGAGAAACAGGCATATGGCGCGCACTGGACACGGCTCAGCGCTGGCACCGGCGGCCCGCCGTGGCAAACAGGTATCTGGAGAAGATGACAGTCCAACCCTGCTCTTTTTGGAGCTCCTCATCTATTTATTTGGATCCTGTTCTTGCTGTGGCGGTTCCTTTGTGTTTGCCATTGTCTGCACAAAGAGGGAGAGCGTGTGGTTTGCAGAGCCGGGCACGGCGACAAGTGCCCTGCAAGGTGGCTCCCTGCCTGCGCCCGAGCCGGCCTCCCCGGGAGCCTCTCCCCTGCCACCCGCGGGGGTCCGAGGAGCATCCCCGGGGCGCAGGGGTGAGTCTGAAGCTCAGGGGGCTCTCGGAAGGCAGGGAGCGCTCCTGGGCGTGGCCGGGGGGCTCTCTGGTCTGCAGGGCGTGCTGACTTGCAGAGCGGGGCAGATTGAAGGAGCAGCTGCCCTGCTCGCGGACGGCATCCGTTGGCGGCTGCGTGGGGAGGAGTTCCGGGCCGCCTCCCGTCACCGTTTCATTACGCGACAGCAGCTAGGCGCACGGCTCCATACGCTGCCTCTTGGATGGGGTTTGCAGACCCAGCAGGACGCTGCGGGGAGAGCTGAACCTCCTCTGCTGCCTGCTGGAAACCCGGCTCCCTGCCATGTGGCGCTTGCTTGCTGGCCGCGGCGGTGGCGGCAGCAGCGGCCTCCCCGGGCACCCCAGGGGATGGGCGCGGCGGCCCTTGCGTGTCCCGCCAGGGCGCTATGCAAGATGCCAGCGGCTGTAGCATTTCCAGAAGGGTCTCTGGAGAGGATGCATCGGGGATAAGCCCGGCTCAAGTACGTTTGCTCACCCAGGTGCTCACTTTGAAACGGTGGCCACAATGGCGAGCGTCCGGTAGGAGTTGTCTGGACGGACCACCAGCGTGTTAGCATTAAAGGAAACGAGATGCTCCGGGCTCTGCACAGACACGGGGTTGGGGAGTGAAAGAGTCATCGGCCGAGTCTGCTGCTTCCACGGCGGGCGCGGTGGGGCGGGCCACACGCAGACCGGATGTCCCTCCCGGCTCCACCGTGCCGAGTGCAGGGTCCCTCCCGGCTGGCCCCGGCCTCTCCGTGGATGAACCGAAGGAGCAGGAATGCATTGCTTGTTAAAGGAAGATGACTCCACGTGTTCTTCGAGCTTCCTGCTTCCTCCGTCCTTCCTGATGCTTTGTGGATTGTCTTTCCATCTAAAGAAGACGGTCCTTAGGGTGGAGGCAAAAACCGACATTGTTCTTTCTCCCGGTACAAACCCATCTTGTGCGGTTGGTTTCCCTCCACCCGTTTAGGGTGGAAGCTAGGAGTAGTCCCACAGCATTTTTGGGGTCACTTTTGAATAATTCAGGGTCCGGATGTGTCCTGGAGTCACAAAAGAGCCTCGGTTTGATCGTGAGAATGTGTAATAGTCAAAACTCCAAACTTCATGTAGAGCGGAAGCTTCTTCTGGGGCTCCAACTGGGCATCAGGATTGGGTGGGGACAGCAATGTCTTCTCTTGTCCACTGCCTCCTGTTCCCCTTGTCCCCTGCCTCCTGTTCCCTTTGTCCCCTGCCTCCTGTTCCCTTTGTCCCCTGTCTCCTGTTCCCCTTGTCCCCTGCCTCCTGTCCTCCTTGTCCCCATCCATTCTGGCCACCCCAGACTCGGATGGGACCTGCAGAGGGAGGAGAAGTCAGGACTGGAGATACGGCCATAGCAGGTGTTTTCCCCTGGGCTGGGTGCTCTCCGGAGTTCCTGGGGGGCTCCCCCAGGGGGAGTCTGCCACCTACGGTGTGAGGGGACGTCCCTTCCAGCTGGGTGCTGGCTGCTGGCCGCTAGCTCCTCAGACACTGTGTTCAGCAGTGAATATCCAGTCTCTTCCTGTTGGGGTTGTTTCGTCCATCCAGGCAGACTCTCGGGCAAAGGGGTTTCATGCCGAGGAGCCTCACATCCAGGCCCTGGGAAAGACTCTTCGTCTGTTCCAACAAGCTGGAAGTGGACAAGGTCCCCCATGCAGCTCCTTCTCTTAACCAGACACCAGAGTAGCCACGGGCCTTTCGGCTCTCAAAGCTGGATCCTGAGAAGGCCTCCTGTCCCGCTGTTGCCAAGGGACATGGGACAAGGGACATGGGCCAGGCTCTATCGGATGCTTCACTCACTCACTGGGCTGGAAGTGGAGGAAACAACCCGTGTCACGCCCCATCCACCCAAGGAAGGAGGGATGGTGACCACAGCACAACCACCGACTCTTTGCAAAGAGATCCTCCTCTATTTGGCGGCTCTCTGACTTTTCAAATTCAATCCTCCTTTAGCATCGAATTGGATCTCGACCCAGGGCTGCGGACACCTGCCCCCCAGTCCCGCGTCTCCGTCTGGATAAAGCAAGCACTCGTCCGTGTTGCTGTGTGCACATCGGCTTGGAGCTGTCACCGAAAGAGCGGCAGAAACACATATTGTCACATCCTTGATTAAGCACGAAGCTCTTCTTTGAATCCAAACCCAAATCTCTTTTTTCTGGACTATCCATCCCCTTTTCTCTTTTTAGATCCTCGGTGAGAGCAGAGTGTATTAGTTTTCCACTTACGATGACCCTTCTGGGACATAAAAATCGATGGAGCTGGTTGCCTCTCGTTCCGCTCTTCTGAGAAAGGCCGTATCTTTTTTTTATGGCAAGGGTTGGACAGGGGCAGCGAGGTATTCCCAAGGGTTTTGTGCACGGCCGGGATTGTATGGACAAAGTAGGTGGCCTCCTCACTCCGTCTTTTGCTTTTCCTTTGGATGCTTGGGACGTCGCGGCACAGCCCAAACATCCTCGTGGCTTTCCTGTGGACCCAGAAGTAGCCCTTGCTGGCTCCGAAAGCTCTTTCCAGAATGTTCCCGTTTGTATGAGACAACCTTGTGCCAGCTACAGCTCTTGGGTTGACACTGACCCTCATCTCTGGGGAATACTAAGGTCACACTGGATCCAAGTCCTGGATCCAAGCTCTGACCCGTGTGGATGGTCCCGTCTGATGTCCGGACCCTGAACCAGCCCTCGGTTCGGCTTTCGAATGTCTCCTTCATCTGTCACGAGGAACTTTATGATCCTAACATCTAATCCTGCTGAGTCCTCTGACTTTCTGGGCAGGAGAACTTGTGGGCTCCTGAGGAGCTTATGAAGTAGCCGTGGGCTGAATTAGCACAGATGCAAAACTTTATATATTTTTAGGGTCAAAGGTACCTAATGAGGTCATTAGGTCAGTTGCACCTAATGAGCAAAACACATTGGTACACAGAGCAAATGGAACCTTCTTCCAGTTAATTCTTTCTTCTGGTGTTTCAAAGCTCTACCTAGGTCTTAATCTCAGATAGTATATTCTTAATTTCAGAATTTCCAGTTGATTCTGTTGAGAGGTTAGAACTTTCTACCTAAATTCTCCATCGTGTCATATATTTTCTTAAATGTACTAGTTATTTTAAAGTCCATAAAGTCTATCGAACTCTCTAACTCAGCATTTGTAACTTCTGTGGGCCTGTGTATATTAACTGTTGCCTGATTTTCTATCTTTGATTTTGTTTGTTTGGTCTTATTTCCTGGTGTGCCTGGTAATTTTTTTTTTTTTAATCAAACGTCAGACGTCGTGAAAAATTTTCAAGGTCGTTTTTCATTCTAGATCAGAACTGCCAAATGGGAATACAATATGAGCCACACATGTCATCTTAAACTATGCAGTAGTACACTAAATAAATACAAAGAGATGGGTAAATTATTTTTAACCACGTATTCTATTGTACTTAACCTGGCACGCCCAAAGTAGTATCATTTGAACATGTAACCAACATGAAAGATTATTCATTAGATATTTTGCATAAGTTGTTTGTACTAAGTCTTGGAAACATCAGTATTTTATATTCACGGCACTTTTCGGTTCTGGAAAAGCCACGACGTCCCAAGTGTCCAGTAGCCACAGGTGGCCAGTGGCTGTGTGATTGGACAGCACAGCTCTAGAGGATGATGCTATATTGAGATCACCTTACGTCGATCAGAAATCGAGCAGATGTCAACGGTTTATTTCTTCTCCTCTCTTACTCCTAACCGGACCCCTTCAGGGGTCTCCACTGGAAGTGTGGGGTGCATACCAGGGAACCTCTGCCTTGCCAGGCCCTAGGTCATAATTTTTGTCTCCTTGAGCCTTTGGGCTTGTGGGAATCTCAGCTTCACTTCTCAGCATCTCAGCTGTTACTTGTAAGTTCACAGCTACTTCAAGGGGAAAAGCAAAGTCAAAAAGGGGCTCAGCTCTCCATGCTCCTTCCTTAGTAGAATCTCAGCCCCTCTAGTCCCGGCCTTTTTTGATAACTCTCGAAGGTCTTACAAGGATGCATACACACATGCTATTTCTTTAATGCACCCCTTCTAGCTGTTCTCAATAGGACCATTGATTTGGTACGAGCCACTTTGCCAAAGCCAGAAGTAGAAGTAAAATCACATCTTAATTAACTGAAACCAGACTTTCTTTTTTTTTTTTCCTGTTTGGCAATCAGCGCTGTTTCAGTCTTTGAAAGAAGATGTACTTCCTTCCTTCTGACTCAGCGCACCAAAATTCCTGGAGAATAAGATTATTTCCTCAATTCTGAGGATTGGCAAATGGAGGCATCATGAGATTACGTCCAGGGAGAGTCGGGACCGAGATCCCTGAGGCTTCTCACAGCACGGCTCCAGCGGTCTGCATGGCAGGGAGGTTTGCGGACCCTGTAATTGTAGCAGAGGCTTTTGACATCCCTCCACGCAGGCTCTCTGTATGGGAACATGGAGAGACGGTAGCATCGGCTACTATTCCAGGAAAACGTAGAATTGCACAGAGATAGGGACGCAATGAATGTCCAAGGACACTCATTTCTTATGCAGTATTTATTGAGATATTACGTTTTATGAGAGACCCTGTGCTAGGCCACGTGGCAGCAACAGAGTGGCATACTTCTTAGCCCTGCTGTTGAGAAGCAGATCTTGCGGGACATATCGCGTCCCCATGCAGGTTGCGTATGGAGATCTATTATATAGACATAGATACAGAAAGCTATGGAGACATTACATACATATGGAATGCTATAGGGACGTTACATGGATATAGAATGCTATGGAGACATTACATAGACATAGAATGCTATGGAGACATTACATACATATGGAATGCTATAGGGACATTGCATAGATATGGAATGCTATGGAGACATTACATACATATGGAATGCTATAGGGACATTGCATAGATATGGAATGCTATGGAGACATTACATAGATATAGAATGCTATGAGGATATTACATAGATATGGAATGCTATGGAGACATTACATAGACGTGGAATGCTATGGAGACATTACATAGACATAGAATGCTATGGGGACATTACATAGACATAGCATGCTATGAAGACATTACATAGACATAGAACTATGGAGACATTACATAGACATAGAATGCTATGGGGACATTGCATAGATATGGAATGCTATAGGGACATTGCATAGATATGGAATGCTATGGAGACATTACATAGATATAGAATTCTATGAGAATATTACATAGATATGGAATGCTATGGAGACATTACATAGACATAGAATGCTATGGGGACATTACATAGATATGGAATGCTATAGGGACATTGCATAGACATAGCATGCTATGGAGACATTACATAGACATAGAATGCTATGGGGATATTACATAGACATAGAATGCTATAGAGACATACATGGATATAGAATGCTATGGAGACATTACATAGATGTGGAATGCTATGGAGATATTACAACCCACCCACATTCCCACCTATGTGTCTCTCTCGTCTCTGCTTTTGTCTGGCGTAGTTATCTCTGGATCGGAAGCTAGGACCGTATAATAATTTCAAGTATAAAATATTTTAAACAATGAATTTTATCATGTTAGTGAAATAAAATCTTTGGCATTAATAGAAATTTTACTTTTAACAAAAGGTAGTGACGTTAATGGAAGCTTACTTTTAAATCCAATATATTTTTGTTTTCACACAAAAAAGGAAATCAACGTTTGTTATGTTGAAGTAAAAGCAGAATTTTCCTTTTTCTTTTTTAATTATTTAAAAAAAATAGGAGAAAAAGAACTTCCTGCCATTGCTTACTTCGTGAAGACTGCCACAGTTTTGGTTTCCTTTCAGATTTCTTCCTGTGGCTAACTTTTATCTAAATATAATCCTGCTCTATATATGATTTTTGCATGTCACATATATGTAACATATATGTGCAATGTGAAAATTTTCTTATGTTATTAATACTCCTTCTATGTATAAATTTATGACTACACTAAAATATCCTATTTGGGCTTATATAGTTATTTCCCTTATTCTTCAATGTTTAGGTTGTTTCCAATTTTTTTATTATTGCAAACGTAATGCAGGGACTGTCTTTGAACAGACTGCCCCACTCAGTTCCCCTCACACCCCAACACCTTGGAGTGTTTCTCTAGGGCAGATGACCAGGAACAGAATTACCGCATCACTGTCATTGGGATTTAAATGCTCCTTAACTTAATTTCAAGTCTTGACTTTACCCCTCAAAGGGGAAGTCACTTCTCACCAGATCTCAGACACGAGGCCAGACAGGAACAAGGGCTGTGTCTCTTGGCTGAGATCCAACTCCTACCTGAAGGTCAAGGGACCCAGAGGACCCAGAGTGGGGCAAGTCCGGGCAGGTGTGTGAGGGGCTGGGTGGAGGCAGGAAAGCCCAAGGCCAGGGACCAAGGCAGGCCAGCGTCCCGAGATGCTGATGCGCTCGCGCAAAACCTTTTGAGAAGAAAGTAAGACGAAGTTTGCCGTAGAACCTCGCTCCGCAGTGCCTGTATCCACGGGGGCTGTCGCTGGTAGGGTGTGTGTATGTCGAGTTTTGGCAACCAAATCCTATTTTAGATGCACTGTGAGCGGAATCCTATTTTAGATTGACTCATGCAAGGAACCCCGTGGTGACTCTATAAATCAGAAAGTTCGTTTGCATTGCAAATCGCCCTCTCCTAAGTAATCTTCAACTCCTTAATTTTACAAATTGTGTATTGGAAATCTTTCATTTTGTATATTGATTTTTTTTTTTTTTTTTTTGCAAAGGCACTTGGAGGACACTTGGGGTCCGTTTCAGCCTCCGGGAGTTGGAGGGGTCTTGGTGGGAGAAAGTTCTCCCATGCGATCCTCCCCTGAGGGCTGAGTGTCTGTCCAGCTTGCCTGGCGGACAGCGGGTGACGTTTGCCTTCCAAGGGGAGTACCAGTGATAGGGTCACTGCCAGGACCAGCAAACGGAAGGAGGAAATATCTCCATAGGCTTCAGAAGAGACTGAAAGGTGTCGGCCGATTAGAAGGTGGAAGGTACGGCCGGGAGACTCGAGAGAACCCAAGGTCTGGGAGCCGGGGGCTCTCATTGCAGAGAGGAGGCTAGAGTTTCAGAAGGAAACTTTGATCATCAGAGGTGCCTCTAGGAGGTTCTCCAACTGCAGCCACAGATCAGATCCCACTGAGACGGGAGAGATCACAGCACCGCAGAGTGTTCGAGTGGAGTTTTTGAAGGGATGATGCAAAGGGCTCTGTCCGAGGGTGAGATGGATCAGATGTCGGCAGACTTGGGTCTCTTTGTCCTGAGCTCCCGGGCGAGAGAGGCTGGGTGGAGGGTGATAGCCCAGCTCCCCAAGGGACATGACCGAGGTGTGTGGCTTGCTATGGTAGCGTCAGCGCTGGGACTTGCTTTTACCCTTTCCCGTCAGCACCAAGAAAAGGCAGGGTTGCGGCTGGGCCTTGGAAATTCAGCACAGAGCAAAAGCCACACCTTAAATCCCAACCGTGTTTAAAGTATTTATAATGACCCAGTTGATTCCATAAGTAAATCCGGCTTTGCATACGTTAGTAACATCTTTGCTCCGAGTAGCATGATTTCCCAAGTTCTTGGGGATCCTGCGGCAGCAGCGGGTGCTTCTTCTCCTGCCGAGTTCTTGAATCTAACCTTTCCCCTGGGGCTGTGTCCTTTGTACCAGCCTCGGTTGCTGAAAACTCCCCTGCAATGTCGCTCACTGAACTTTGCAAGTTACTGTATTTGTCAGGGGGTTGCTCAAAAATCTCCAAACTTAAAACCGGAGGTGGATATGGGAGAAACACTTCCGAGACCTAAAACCTGATTTTGGGAAGATTCGGAAGGTGTTCCTCATGTGAAGTCACATCCCCTGTTGGGGCTTTATGGGAAATGCAGAGGAGTAGCAGTTAATTATTTAACCATCCATTTGCCCTAAACTTTTATACCATGTATATACAGTGTGTAATTTACATTGATCTCTTCGTTTTCCGTGTAGTAATTAATTTTGTCTTACTGACAGATGACTCACAATGACTGATTTCCAGGGACATTCCAGACAGGTACTTTTTAACCCTTTGTTTTCCTTCACGAAGCCTCATTCCTCTCTGGGGGGTGGGGGTGGCTACCAGTTGCAGCAGAGGGGTCTTTGGAGGGGGGACTTCGGGGAAGAGCTCGTTCAGAGGGAGGAGGTGGGAGGTGAGTTTTCACTTAGAGGGTCTGTTGATTTAGGGTCACTTTGGGTGGAAGATGGGGGCTAGAGAGGGCTTAAAGCCCCCCCTTCCCCCATTAACCCTTTGCTTCCCTACTGAGTAATGCCTCCGCCCACGCTTCAGTCGGCTGGTCCAGGATATCGGAAAGATTTTCTTTGCTTTAGAAGACAAAGCAGAAATTCCCAAATTCAATTTGAAGGGAAAAATTGAGAGGGACGTGATAGCATGGACCAAACTGAAAGACAAGTTTGTCTGGGTTTGTTTGTTTGCTTTTTTGGTCTTTGTTGCATGCCTTTTCCCTCAACACACAAGCGTCGTAAAAGTCACCTGTATAATGGTGAGAGCTTCAGAAACAAGCGCATATAGTGGCAGCCACAGATGGTGAGCGAGTCCTGTGGTTCGACTCTACTTTCTCAGGAAGCGCTTGTCCACTCCGGTTGCTTCCGGGAGATGCTGCAACAGGGACCCGCGGCCGGCACAGGGCAAGGCGCCTTCTGATCTGTTGCGCTTAGCTGTCCCTCTCTTTTTCAAAAATTTGTTTTAAAAGTTTCCTTCTGTCTTTCATTCTTATTTTGTCATCTCTGAGTATTCATTCATGACTGCTGGGTTTAAGGTGTACACATCTCCAAAGTTAAAAATCATAAAAATGGAGAGGGAGTCTGCAGTGGGCATTTTGTTTTAGACACTTTTTATTTTGGAATCGACCCATGCCTGGGTTCCTCTGAGTCGCGGGAGATGGTGGTTGGGTGATGTTCCTGTCCTTCTTCATGAAGAGGACAGGTCCCCTTTCTTCTGCAACTTTTCATCCTCGATGACCTTTTAAATGTGGATAGTGTCTACGGCCATACCACCCTGATATATCCCATCTAAATGTGGATAGTGTCCGAGTCATGTCTGAATACCAGTGAGTGATGTAAAAGGTAAATGAAGCTTACATTATTGCGATGCTCATGTGTTAGACTCTGCCCGTATCCATGTCTTCTCCATGGGCTTATCCCAACTTTCTGAGTAGCGAAGGGATTTGAACGCAGAACCCCAGAGACGACAGAGGGGGGTCTGTCCCGGGCTGCAGCCCACTTGGATGACGGTGACCGCCCTGCAGCCCGGAGCTGCCCACATACACACGTGTTCTTACGCTGTGGGTCATGATTCTGACCCTGGACATCCTTCCCGTGCTCCTGAGAATGCAAACGCCTTTGTTCGGTGAATACCAGGACCTCTTTTCTAGATGGTTCTCTGTGCGTTCCTCCAGCCTGGCTTTCCGCCGGGTCGGCTTTGGGTCAGAGCCCTGAGGACAGCAGGCCCCAGATCTGGGTCGTCATCTTCAGGCTTCTGCCGCTGCGTCTGCCACTCTGTCCCCCAGAGGGGAGCCAGGCCCCTTTGGAGATCACTGCATTATCTCTCCAGAGCCGGCATTCAGATCTGGTTTGGCTTCTGGTAACAAAGGTCCTTTTGTGTCCCTCGTTCCTCGGCCCTCTGCTTCTTCTTTCACTCCGGTGGCCTCCATTATTACTGCAATGTGACTAAGGGGGCCTTTCCCCCCGACATGCCTCCCCAAAAATGTCCTGGTGGAAAACAGCATGTTCTCCTACCTGGTGCAACCGTAACTTCCGCCTGCGGATTGCAGAGCAGCCTCCGGGGAAGGAGACATGAGCCTGTGCACGCATGATCATGACTATTGTGCACACACTTGTTGATGGTGCAAACGTGCACAGTGTGAGGGCGTGTTTGTGATCGTCCCTATGTTGTGTGTGAATGTGTGTGTGTGAGTGTGTGCATGGTTCCGTGCGAGGCTGTCAGCACACGTGTGTGAACATGTGTGGGTGTGTGTGCATTCTTCCGTGCGAGGCTGTCAGCACACGTGTGTGTGTGCATGCTTCCATGAGAGGCTGTCAGCACACACATGTGAATGTGTGTGGGTGTGTGTGCATGCTTCCGTGTGAGGCTGTCAGCACATGTGTGTGAACGTGTGTGGGTGTGTGTGCATGCTTCCGTGTGAGGCTGTCAGCACACATGTGTGAACATGTGTGGATGGGAGTGCATGCTTCCGTGTGAGTCTGTCAGCACACGTGTGTGAACGTGTGTGAGTGTGTTTGCATGCTTCCGTGCGAGGCTGTCAGCACACGCGTGTGAACGTGTGACTTAGTCCATTCCTGGGCTCATCTGCTAATTGTGTGCTGTCCAGATCACAGAGCCTTGGTCCTTCTAGTCACATTCTCTGTGTTTATTCGTGTTAACTATTCACATGGCACCCAGCGGCTGTGCCCCCGTTTGCTCACAAACAGTCCCATCGTATTTTGGGGGCAGTTGTGTGGTCACCAGAGTCCAATAAACCCTTCCCAATGTCATGTCCGTGTCACATTCGCGGGCACCTGCCCTCTGACATTGCACCTGCCGGAGAATTCCATCCCGCCTGGGCGCATTTCCCACGCAAGGCTATTGAGGCACTATGTCTAAAAAAATTAATTAAAAAGACCCAAAATCCCAGGTCTCGGGAAATTCCAGCAGCCAGTCTTCTTCCTCTGTCCTGATGTCTTCGCAGCACCGCTCACAAGTGCCCGTGGCCCGGACGACTCTCGGTTCACTCTCCGCCCCCCCACCAGACTCACCCCAAACTCCCCTCCGCCGCAGATTAGCCCTCTGCGAGGCAGCGCATCAAAAGCTTTCTTAAAGTCCCGGTAAATTATACCCCTGGCTTCCCTCTTCAATCCCTTTTTGTTACTTTTTCAAAATATTCTATTAGTTTTGTTACGTATGATCTCCCTTTTGTGAATCCATGCTGAATATCTTTAATTAAATCATAACTTTCCCTATTTCGTCCCTGATTAGCGTTTCCAGTATCTTCCCCACCGCTCGCGCCGAGCTCAGTGGTGTCTAATTTCCTTGATCTCCCTTCCAGTCGTTATTAAGCGTAGGTGTCGCCCAAGGGCTCTCGTCCACGCCGCTCCTCCGGGCTCCCAGGATGTCTCGGGAAGGTGCTTGCTAATCTTCCCCCTGCTTCCTCCCTCCTCCTGCGCAGGCGTATCACAAGATCGTCCCCACCTGCTCCCCGAGCCCCCTGTCTGCAGACACGCTCGTTCCTCCCCTACCTGTTCTGCCGCGGTGCCCATTTCCTTCGGAAATATCTCCCTCGCCTTGGGAGAGGCTTGTCTGCCGCTGGCTTCTGCTCTGGTCTTTCCTTTATGGACGTGGAAGCAATGATTTATTTTCCATTTTCTTTAGCGGTCATCATCACTCAAACCATGCTCCACGCCTTCCTATATTTTAAGAAAAAGCACTGCAAACCCAGTTTCTTGCACCTCCTTGCTGAGCCCTGAGTGCACAAGCTGGTCTCTCCTTTCCGAAGGGTCGATCGCGGCACCGACCAGCTCTTAACTCGAGGCGGGGAGCGCCGCCGGCCCTTTGGTATCAGAACTGTTTCCGATGTCCCCGGCCATTCCGAGGGAAGCGGCGTGCAGTCCTGAGACCTCCCCGACAACCAGGGCGAGAAGAAGCCGGCTCCCGCGTCGGGTTTTAGGGAGTCGCGAAGTTTCTCTCATGTCGGTTTGGAAATCTTTCATCTGAAGTCAGCGTCAGCCTGTGAGTTGTTCTTTGCTCTCGCTCTGAGCAGCGTCTCTGATTTTCCTGCTTCCCCCGTGGCGGAGGTCTGTCTGTCCGTCTGCTGAGGCTG
The DNA here is from genome assembly GCA_008086735.1 of Cheirogaleus medius. Classification (NCBI taxonomy): domain Eukaryota; kingdom Metazoa; phylum Chordata; class Mammalia; order Primates; family Cheirogaleidae; genus Cheirogaleus; species Cheirogaleus medius. The sequence goes on from VBSM01003212.1 coordinate 40,030, forward strand.
GCTCACCTTCGGGCTGTGCTGTGGGCTCCTCCTCGAACGGGGTTTGCTTTCTTTCCGCCACTCTCCCCAGGACACCGACTAAAAGGTGGCCCCGTGCGGCTGGTGAACACCCACTGGCTTTCCGACGAGAGTAGCGGCGGGCGCCCCTGTCGAGGGGGTGGGCTGCAGGCGGGGGTCTTGAGCCCCCACCCCAGGCCCCGTGAAAGCCTCCTTAGATGCACCGCTCCCTCCCAGTTTGACTCATTTCCTTTTCTGCCACAACCTGCACTCTGAAACATCACTCTCAGGGTTGCAAATTCTACCCCAAATCAAAAGGCCGAATCCTTCCCGCTAAACCCACAGGCCACTGGACGTAACGACCAAGAGCCTGGGGTCCCGGTGGCTATCACAGAGGGGCGGTTGGGCAGAGGTGTCAGAAGAATGTGAGCCCCAACCCTTCCAGGGCAAGCTACTGGCCTTGTGCATGGGGAGCAACTTTCCCGGATCAAGTTGCAGAAACGACATCAGCCAAAAATGGCAACAAAGTATGAGTCAGAAACAGTCCTTTTGACATTGTTTCACATCAAAAGGCAAAACGCAGTCTGTGCTCCGCGTTCCTCCTCCCTCACATGGAAACTGGCTGAAATTTGCACACACGCAGAGGGATTCGAAATCTGAAGAGCTTCATAAAGACAGTGTCTACACACGCTGGAGTCAGTTTTTTAAAAAGTGCATTTAAAATTGGGCCAGATAGCATGTTACTTTGTGGGGGAAATGAAGATCATTCAAACTGGTTCTTGGAGTTCACGTGTTGTCTTTTTAAGACCAGTTGCTCCTGGGTGCAGACCTCGCTGATAATACTGTCCGGACACAGCAATGAAAAGCGGGTACGCCCAGGGCTGCCTCGGAACTTTGGGGGTTCCTTCTTCGCCCTCCACCGAATGAGGCCATTGTCCCTTCCCCTCAGGGTTACAGGGTGGGACAGCCGGGGCTTATAATTCCATAGCTCTCGACAAGAGCCTGAGACCAGGGACCCAGAATTCTGATCCACCCCACTGAGCCGCCAGCAGATGCCCCAGACGAGGAACACAGGCCTCTGTCAGCCGCCGAGCACCGTTCCAGAAGCAATTTATAGATGGCCGTGGTAAGCAAGACTAAGAGTCACAGGTGCTTCATAATAATTACTTGCACATTTACGGAATCGGACATTCTGTCATTTAATAGACCTAAACCTAAAAAGCTTTTGTCTGCGAAAGGTGACCAATAGAAAGAGAGTTTGGATTATATGATATCCCATAACTTAATCATATGGCTCTTAAGAGAGGGGACGTACACAGCTGTGTCTCGCTAATATGCATGCAATATGTGTAAACTGATACGCTTTAATTCTAAACTTGTTTTTAGCAGGAAGAAAAAAGCATTTAGATGAGGGACATTAAGATTCAATATTAACCATTTTTTCCCCTTTGGGCGAAATTATTCATCACTCGATATTTATGAAAGCAGCCCCCTTTTTTTTTTTTTTTTT
>VBSM01003212.1:41636-51646 GCA_008086735.1 Cheirogaleus medius
CAGACTATAACGCCGCGATTTAAAGAAAAAGAGAATGAACACACGCAAATAGAATAGCACCCATTTTATTCTCCTCTGCGACGAAAGAACGATAATGATAGTTTTTAATTAAAACGCTTTCTGCCAACCTATTTCGCAGGCCCAAAAAGAAAACTTCTCCAAACGCTATCGACTCTCCAGTTTCCGCAAAGAGGCTGTATTTTTCAGAGTTCAAAGAGAGGATCTCCTTTTGAAAAATAAATAATCGTGGGTGATCATAACAGCCTGCTAAGTACAGTATCTTAAACCCATGCTGCGTTGAAAAGTTCAAGAATTTCGCGGCGACCCGAGGGCCAGAGGCAGGGTCACGGAACATCGAGAGATGAGGACGGTGTGTCTAAGGCGGGTTCTCTTTTGTCCCGACGGAAGCTTTCTTTGTGTGCGTGGCTTAAGCTTGTGTTTCAGTTGCATTTCTTTGAAACAGAAGCAAGAAATGTTAAGAGCCGATTACGAGTACTCCGGTCTTCCTTTTCCCCCCCTCTTAAAATGCAGGGAGAAATTATTTTCCTCTCCTCGTGAATCTTGCCTGCCGAAATGTCTCTGTCCCTCCGTGTTATGTTTACCAAGGCCAGTCCGGAGGACCCGATAATTTATAGCCATTCCTATTGGGTTTTATGTCATAACTTTGGAACTCATATAAAGTAATGATCCACAAACTCTTTTAATGTTCATTATAAAATATGAAATATTTCTCAGAACCATTGCAATTATGTGACCAGACATAACTGTTTCACACATGAGTAAATACAGGGAGGTTTAACATAACTTTATTATCTCGCTGTCTTTTCTTCCCATTGATGTGATAATACTGTTTTAATATTTTTCTAAAGAAAAGTTAAGTAATTTTAGAATCTCTGCCGAGGCCCGCTTTATTGGCTTTCGTAATAGAACTCACAGATCTAATTGTATTTATGCTCAGACTGACACCCGTAAATGTCGCGAGTGGAAGGGAAATGTCCCCCAAAGCTGTGCGTTCCGCAATTATCGATCGATGTGTCTCTGCGGATGAGGATTGGGGATCTGGGGAGGGTCAGGACGCAGAGCTGAGCCTCAGCCCAGCAGATGCCGAGAGGTGCCTTCCAAGCCATTCCGTGTGACTCACCACAAAACAGCCCCCCACACACCAACCCGGACTGTGTCCTCCGGCCTTCTCCGGGGTCTGGAGTCGGCGGCGTGAAACTTCATGCAAGGCCGATCTCCGAAGAACATCTTCCCGGGATGCCCCTTCCTGGTGATTGCAGCCGGGTGGCTTCATTCTGGGTGCCTGAGCTTTGTCTGCGGCATGGGGGTTGGGGGGGTCACCTGCCCATGGGTGTCAAGTCCTACCCCCTCTGCAGGAGTGGAAGCCAGAGAAGGAATATTCCGGAAACCTACTTCTCGCTCCCAGCCAGGGGCAGGGGAAGGAGCAAGCTCCAAGGCAGGAGACAGAGTGACAGCCCTGCGCGCCTTGTCAGAGCCTTTCTTCCGAGCGGTGCCGTTTCTAGCGCTCTGAGTCTAGGCAGGGAAGATTTGACACGAGGCAGGGTGGCGTGTCCGGTGTCTGGGCATGTTCCGGAGACGGGAGAGGGTTGCATTCACCGGTCTCCACGCTTCGGTCTTACTGGGCTTAGGACAAGTGTCTCTCGGAGTTCCGTGTGCAGACAGGTGGCTGTGGGTCTCGCTGTGACGCCCATCCTGACTCGGTGGGTCTGGAGGGCGCCTGGGTTCTGCCCCCGTGTGGCCGCGTGGGGTGAGCACAGGTGACAGGAGGTGCAAGGTGAGACCCTCTGCCACGCTCAGGCGGGACCATCAGGGCTTGAATCGTGGCCTGGTGGCTGGATCCAGCTCACGGATGCTTTTGTGTGATTTTCCGTTTTCGGTTAGTGGCAAACGGTCTAAAACCGTGAGATTTCTTTTCCTCCCAAATCCAGGTTTCCAGGTTCTCTGGGAAAAGTACCATACCCGGGATGGGGGACAGGAGCCAGGTGGGGGCGGCTCCCTTGGGGGGGAGCTGTGGCTCTTCCCTTCTCCAGAGACCCCTGCCCGCCAGGTGGCCGCACACCTGCCCGGCCCAGGGCACAGTCGTCTGCAGGTGGGCACTGAGACTCCGGGGGAAGCGGGCCCTGATCCACCTGGGGAGTTGAGTCTCTGCCCAGGTGAGGAGCGGCTGCTCAGACACCTGCTGCAGGTTCTCCTCCGGGGTTTTCAGGAACTGAGGACTCTCGCCCCCATCAGAACCCAGAGTTCTCCGGCACGCGGTAGCTCTGCCTTCAGGTGATCAGTGGCAGTCTTGTGTCTGAGGAGCTGTTCCTTAGCCCTCCGGTTCTCAGGAGCAAACCAGCCCCTGGAGAGTGCGGACTCCCAGCTAATTAAAGGTCTTGAGAATCTCCCCTCCCCGTGGCCAATAGCCGGTTGCAACAAGCAGGCTTGCTGAGAAGGCTCCTCGCTGCTACCTGGTGGCAGGTACATGCCCAGGCTGTGAGGGGACCCGGGTAGGAAGCCTGAACTTCTCCTAGGAGCAGCTGGCAGGTGCGGCGGCCAAGCACAGCCGGCGCCCAGTTCTAGGTGGGCAGAATCGGGGACTGTCACAAAATCTGGGATGTTCATTGGTGCTTAGAGAACAGGGTGACCATCTGATCATCTTCCTGCTTGGTGACCCTCACTCCTCACCCCGGTGGGCTGCATTGGGGCTGGGTGTGACCAGAAACAGCCGAAGTCAACATCCCTGGGTGCTAAAGATAAAAAAACGTGGCATGCTTGCGTCTGGAGGTTTCTCCACGACCACCACTGGTTCTGCGAGGAGATTAACAGGAAACCAAAGGGATCTTCCTGCTTCCCGAGCAACGGCTATCTTGGCCCCCAGCTCCTCTAAGCAGAGGACTGTCCCCATTCCGGGTCACTGTGCCTCTGCAGGGCTGATCGAGGCTCTGTCCTCTCTGCATGGACGCTGGCAGCTCAGAGTCCTGGAAGGCCAGCGGCTAGGGCCGATCCAGAGCCGGCCTCGGGGCGGGGGCTGCTGAGCTCCACACTGCACCTGTGTCTGCCCCGTGCTGGGCACAGATCACGCCTGGAGCTCTGACATCTTTAACCCCACGCAGTGTTCAAGGGTAGAATTTCAGAAACGTTTAGCCCTGAATGCTGGTTAGAGGCAGGGGCTTCAGCTGCTGGGTTCCCTGAGCATCCCCTGCAAATTGCGCAGGTGAGGGGGGCCCGAGGCAACTGAGGCTCGGCTCTCCCCGCTGTCGGAGACTTCAGCGCTGGGCACGTCCAGGGAGTCAGGAGGGATCACACGGGACAGTCAAATGGGCGCTGTCGGCATTCGGTCGCCGGTTTAATAAATCTCACGTGAATGGAAATTCCCGCCTTTTCTTCCTTTTACGAGATGGAGTAAAACCCTCACCAGCTGGGTCGTGTGGAATGAACTGTTTTTCTTTTTTCTTTTTTCTTTTTTTTTTTTTGAGACAGAGTCTCACTCTGTTGCCCGGGCTAGAGTGCCGTGGCGTCAGCCTCGCTCACAGCAACCTCAAACTCCTGGGCTCAAGCGATCCTCCTGCCTCAGCCTCCCGAGTAGCTGGGACTACAGGCATGTGCCACCACCATGCCCGGCTTATTGTTTCTGTATATTTTTTAGTTGTCCAGCTAATTTCCTTCTATTTTTAGTGGAGTTGGGGGTCTCGATCTTGCTCGGGCTGGTTTCGAACTCCTGATCTTGAGCGATCCTCCTGCCTCGGCCTCCCAGAGTGCTAGGATGACAGGTATGAGCCACCGCGCCCAGCCCTGGAGTTAACTTTTAAAATAGTCAGTGGCAGAACGCCTGGGATGGGCAGCCGATAGCAAGAGGTTCCCACTGTCCTCGGCATCTTCCGGAAGGTTCCGTGCATGTCTGTCTGTGAGTAGGGATGGGGGGATCTATTGCACGTTTCACTCCAAGGCAGCGTCACGCAGTGCAGCCACCCACACGGGGAACCCGCACGGAGGACCCGGCGTGGGGACTGCGTGGGAGCTTGCGGGCGCGGCATGGGGACCGGCTGGACAAACCCAGGGTGAATTCAGCCCTCACCCGAAAGGGGCGTGCAGTCCGAGTCCACGCGGGGAAACGGGGGTCACCCATGCACGCCGCGTCACTGGCTGATGGCAAAGCCAAACCAGTGGTGGGGAGGGAGCCGGGCTGGGAGGCCCAGAGGAAGAGGAGGTGGGAGGGAGCTGGGTTTCCAAAGACGGGGAGGGTTTGATCCAAACGCCAGTGTTTTACAACTTCCTTCAAGGGAAGACTCCAGCCAGGGTTTCCTTTTTGCCTTTGCTGAGCTTCTCTCTGATCTATTAAAGATTCTACTTTCATTGATGTCTGCAAGAGTTTGGGAGGGCTCAGGGACTAAGCAAGTCCTTGCAGCTGCAGCAAGAGGGAACTACGGAGCCGGCCTGCTCTGGGGAGCCCGAGCCCCGGGGCTCCTCTCCAGGGCTGTCCCTGGTGTCACTCAGAGGAACAGTGACATGGTCTTCTGGACTGGGAACTACTTAAAAAGACTGGGTTCTATAGGATGCATTTAACTCTTTCTTAACGAATCTTATCAGACTGCTCTTCCAGGCATGTGTGGGGACACGGCAATGCCAGACTCCTTTCTAAGCACAGGAAAATAAATTAATTTAGCATGTTCAAATCCCACTGAAACCATACTAGCACGCCGGCGTGCTTTTCCTTAGCCCCTTGGCTGGAGCACGCTGCACCGTCCCCGCCCTGGTGGGAAACACGCTGTCCCCCTGCCCCCCGATAGCCCGAGAGGCGTTGCTCTCGGAATCGTCGCTGTCGACATCATTCCGGACACAACTGGAGCAGGAAGGTCAGCTCCTCTGCAGCCCGCGTTCCGGAGAGTCAAGAGGATGTCACTCCCGTCTCGGCAGGGACGCGATGATCCATCTGCTCCCCGGTCTGTGACACCTCACTGTCTTCTTTGGCCGCGTCCCTGGACAGCGACGCCTGTCAGCTTTTTACGAGGCGCGACAGAGAGCCCGGGTCACCCCTGACACGTGGGCAGTGCGAGGCCACGGAGCGAGCATTCGGAGGTGCCCCCGTCTGCACAGGGCCCTGCCCCGACGTGTCTGCTGCAGCCACGGAGATGGCAGGGGGGACGGGAGGGTGGGCACAGGGCCCGGCTGGAAATGGAGATGCCCCTGGGAAGGCCGCCGTGCTTTCCTTTAGCTTAAAACCTCCACAAGGCCGCCTTCTCTGTGGTTAATCCGCACCCGTCTGCAGGGGGACAGCCGGCGGGGGAAGCGGCAATGCCGGTGTGTTAGAGGTGCGGAAAGAAGAGACTCCGAGCATGTGCCTGCGTCCGCCCAGGGGCTCGGGGCTGGGCTCACGTAGCGGCCGGACCCTCCCATCTGGGAGCGATTTGTAAATTCGGAAGCACCTGGCAGCACAGGGGGCCGGGGCTCAGCGCAGGTGCCCTTGGGCTCGAGCTAGAGTGTGAGGTCAGGTAATCGCTGAAACGCCCCAGCCTTAGTCGTCTTCTCTCTGCAGTGACCGTGACCATAGGAACTCCTGCAAACGGTCATTCTGTGGAACGAGACGGTCCAAAGGCAGCCAGGTTCCAGTAAGGTCACTGAGAAAGGCAGCAACATCCAAAGTGGACCCTGAACAGACGCCCTCCGATGAAGCCACCGCCCTGGTGGCTTCTGTGAGGTCACTCTCCCCAGTCTTCTAATTCCTTGACTCCCCCTGCGTGGCCTTTTCTCCCCTCCCTGGGCTCCTTGGGACTCAGTCCTGCTTCCTCCTGTCTTCCCTCTGCGCTCCCTTCCCGGAGATCTCACCCTCCCCTGTAGATTTCACACCTGTCTCCTCTGACGTGAGCCCCCTGCTGAAATTCTGCAGTCCCCGGAATTTCCTCCCCAGACGTAGCTCACGACATCCAACCTGGCAGTTCTCTGTGATTTCTCCTTTCCCCCAAAGCCCCCGTCCAACTCTCCAGAAAGATCCGTCGCTTCTCCTGCGAGCAGATATCTGGGACGCCGCTTTCGTTCCATCTGCCCCACCCCCCGCGGCGTGGGCGACCCCCGTCTCTTACCTGCACGACGCTTAACGCATCTAACAGACCTTCGTCCACACCTGTGTGCCCTTCAGCTTCTAAGGATGTGAACCAGGCCACATACCCTGTTGTTTAGCACCTTTGATGCCTCTCTCCCCACTTTTGATTAAAGCCCAAGCTCTTCTCGGCTACAGAGCCCAGAACGATCAGGTCCCTGCCCGACCTTCAGCCTCATCTACCCTGCTGCTCTCTCCAATCTGTGGACTCCCCCAGCCTTGGAGAGATGCCCTGGGATCTTTGAATAGGAAGGTGTCACTGCCTAGAATAAATGACAGTCTCTCCCCTCACCCAACACTCACACACACACTCACACATACCCGGCTTTGCTGAGCCAACTCTTTCCCGTTCTTTGGGTCTCACTCGACGTAGCAAGTTCTCCAAGAGGCCATTTCTGACCATCCACTCAAAACTGGCGTATTGCTCTGGTCTCTCTCAGTCCCGTACTTGCTTTTTTTTTTTTTTTTTTAGCAGGTATTAAGAATTGCATGTGTTCCGCTCCTTCATCGGTTTGTTGTGGTCCTGCCTCTCCGACCAAACTGAAACCTCCGAGCAGGCAGAGACCACACCCGTCTCTCTTACCCCTCTGTTGCCTTTGGGTACCGCGGTGCCCAGCCCCTGCAAGAGGCTCAGTGCGTGCTTCCTGAATACACGCATGGGAAATACATGGATGTATAGAACATGCTTAGCATTCGGCCTGGCTGGTAGGTACTTGAGTGGACATTATTTTCACTCCTGTTTAGAAACGGTTTCTGGTGTCTGCACAGTCTCTTCCCTGTGCCTGTTACCGATGTCGAAGTCTTGCTGTCTGGAACTCTGACTTCATCATTTGCCTGGGAATTTGTTTTTCTGAGACAGAGTCTCGCTCTGTTGCCCGGGCTAGAGTGCCGTGGCGTCAGCCTCGCTCACAGCAACCTCAGACTCCTGGGCTCAAGCGATCCTCCTGCCTCAGCCTCCCGAGTAGCTGGGACTACAGGCATGCGCCACCATGCCTGGCTAATTTTTTCTCTATATATTTTTAGTTGTCCAGCTAATTTCTTTCTATTTTTTAGTAGAGACAGGGTCTCGCTCTTGCTCAGGCTGGTCTTGAACTCCTGATCTTGAGCGATCCTCCCGCCTCGGCCTCCCAGGGTGCTAGGATGACAGGCGTGAGCCACCGCGCCCGGCCCTCATGGGAATGTTTTTTTAGCTCCTCTGAGCTCCTGGGCAAAGCCGGTGGTGATCCATGCAGGTGTGTTCAACAGAATGAGCAACTGGACCCCCCTCTCTCTGCAGGACAGAAGCAGGTTCAGCCCTTACTTCCTCCCCACCTGACACAGAGGGATGTATACGGGTGAGTGTGTGTGTGTGTTGTGATCCTCTTTGATAGATGATCAATGCTTTCACGAAACTTCGCCTATACCTCCTCTGAAAAATGACAGATCTAAGGGATTTGTTAGCAAATGGTAGTGACAGACTGGTCACTCTGCGGCTCAGTGGGGATATGATCACTTTTCTCTTGTCTCTGGGGACGCACAGATAGATCTGGTTACTTCTGAAGAGGAACCGGGCAGAAGAAAGACCCACGCGATGCTGCTAACACATCAAGAGCCATTGCGGCATTCAGCCCTGTGCCTGAGCTTACAAAGGGAGCATGCACCCTTCGGAGAGGCGTGATTTGACTATTTTACTTAAAAGCTGTCACAAAGAAGCAGCTTCTATTGCTGCGAAATACTGCAATGTTGACAATCCGGGTTCCCATAGATTTCCCTCCATCCTGCCATTTCCTCCGCACCGCACCGGTGTGGAAGTAAAATATATATGTATCATTTCACCCCGGGTACTCCAGCGTTAAAATAGATAAATGCAAGAAATCGACTCCAGGCCTGAAAATACATATATAATGCAGTCATAACTGATAAACTAATAAATATCTATCACCATTTACATCTCACGATTTCCCAAAGATATCCGAAGAGCACTTAATTGTTACCGAGTAATCAATTATTCAATTAACCTTCTTCTCATTGAATATATATTTGATACAACTTTTTGAAGCTTCAGCTTTAAAAGGCTCCTATCGATTGAAAGTTTCAAGGCCATATGGCCGGGGTATTGAATTTGTGCCTCCGTGATTGACAGCACAGGCTAGTAATCACATGCAAATATTTCAGATAGGGCGAGTTTCAGTGAGGAGGCCACAACAGCGATGTTCGTTTTGTAGATAAATATATTTATGTGCCTGTGTGTGCACACGGTCTCCGACTCATGCATGCTCTATGTACGGCAGCCCTGTGCATGCATCCACACACGGGGCCTGATTCGTGTCGTGCAAACATTGACCAGACGCGGGCCCCACTCCAGACACGGGCCCAGTGTTCCGGAGAGTAACTGCCTCATCTCAAAGGCTACCCGGTGATTCAGTGATTGGGATTTTAGAAGTCTTCTATTTAAACAAGATAAGAGACCAGCGACCGCTCTCAAATTCGAAAATTGAATTGCATGAGGCTTGGACTTTGCAAGTTGAAAAAGAAAAAAAAAAATCATTTCCATTCAAGGGAATCTTTTTCTGCTCTGTTTTGTCCTATTTTACTTCTCGGGAATCTTCTTAGGCAAACTTAGGTTTGTAAGGGCCCGCGTCGACGGCCTCTCTTCATTTAATCTCTCTCCTGATGATAGATTTTTGTGTGAGTGAGCCGAATGGGATAGTGGCCGTGATATTCTTGTGCGACGTAAGTCAGCAGATGCGAAGCGATGTTCGAGAAGTCTGTGTGGTGTCCGGGAAGGAACGGGGCTCGTGCAATAGGTTCGTAACCCGTCCGTGGAAATGCATAGCCCTGTGAACACCGAAGTGCAAACAGGTGCGTACCTTTTGGAGGCCAAAGAAGAAACATGTCTCAACATGTCTCAACATGTATCAAATAGGTATACATTGTGCGTTCCCTTTCACCCAGTGATTCCAGGAATTTTTTCCAGGGAAAATTATCTGACATGTGGGAGAAAGACTTTTGTATAAGACTATTAATCCTTTATACCGAGGAGAAACTTAGAAAACAACCCATATGCCCAAGAATAAGGATAAAGTTAAATTAGGTGCCTCACCACGAAGGAATACCAGGTAGCCAGAACATTATATGGCAGAGGTCTAATCAATGACACAGAGAAATATTGACAGTACCTATACCACGCAGTGAAACGTGGTATTTGAAGCACACGTTTTATATAAACATGAGATCGTCATGCATAGCACAAAAAAGATGGGGTGACTTTATTAGATTCAGAATGCCCAGGGTTCGTTTCTTGGTATAGAGATGACGGGAGATTCTTCTTCATTCTTTTGTGTTTTCCTTTATTTTTTAAATCTTCTATACGTTTGTTTTAATAACGTCTCCCTGAAGATCTTGAAATTAGCATCGCTTAATAGCTCAGAGTTTAAGATTGTCTGATGCACCAAACTTTCCTGAAATGGGCTTGGGATTGTGGAGTCCCACTCCCGGCCCCCTCTTCCTCCCGTGTGACCTGGGTGGCTCTCGTGACTCCAGAGTGCGGAGTTCTGGGTACCGAGACGGGCCCCCCCAAGAACACAGTCATCATCAAGATATTAGCAAAGAGTTTCTGTCCTGAAAAATGCCATAAACAGTCTCGGTTTGACCTCCTTAATGTAGGAGCACTTTAGTAATCTGCGCCTAATGATTTTTTGCATTAAGCCCCAGCTTGTGTTGGGCCCTTGTGAAGCGCAGTAATTTAAGAACAGTCATTTTGCACATTCCGATCCCATTATGTTACATTGTTGCTGAATAAAGACTGGCATTATGTTGCTCCTATAAAGGGCAAAAGTGGCCTGAATTTTATCTGCTGAACGAATCAATCTGGATTATGTCAGCTGAAAAGAATTGTGGACTGCAGTCTCTCCCGCAGATGCGGGGGGGGAGG
>VBSM01003212.1:54624-66096 GCA_008086735.1 Cheirogaleus medius
CCGCCTCGGCCTCCCACAGTGCTGGGATGACAGGCGTGAGCCACCGCGCCCGGCTAAGCGGCCGCGTCCTCTGCTCGAGACTTCTGTTTCCGCTCTGTCGGTCCCTGTGTCTCCTGGCGCCCAGAACAAAGACGAGATAGTTCTTGACTTTGTGGTTTGGCTGCTCTTCACCCGGGAGGCTCGTTGAGGATGACAGAAATGACCACCCTCTGAACTTCTCCCCAGGAAAGGGGTGTTCCGTCGTGAGGGCTCACAGAAAGGCACCCTTGTTCTTAAACTCCGGACACTTTCAGAAATTCCTTGACACTTAGGGTCTCGCAACGTGGGCTGTTTTGGGCGCTCACGGGAGATGATTTCCTTGTGCTACTGCGTGCAACCTGTATGTGAGCACTTGTGCATGAAGTCCCAAGTGTGCCGACTAGGACTCCGTGGTGGCCGACCTGTGGATGTGTAGATAACATGGCTTCCCCTCTGCAAGTCCACTGTGCACAACCCGTGCTAGAGAGTCACACGCGCCCCAGGGAGAGGGCAGCCCTCGTCACCGACGGCATCATTCGGGGACATGTCTGTATTTGCAAAAAAATCCATTATAACCTCATTGTTGTCGGAGATGCGGCTAATAAATGAAGGTAGCACCAGATATGATTTTAAATCAGTTTAATGAAATTATTCATGTAGATTTTAAATCATTTTTACAGTTGATTTAACATTTGTGACTGGTTTATAGATTATGATATAGGATGGTGTTTGCATCTTTGCAATTTTATTCCAATTTAGAAACGGTGCAAATATTAATTTTTGCTTCCGTAATGGAACCTTTGAGAATTAGACGCGTCTTTTCTCAACACACGTTTTTATGAAAATGATTTTAATATGATTTTAAATATATTTTTGAGGCACGTCTGACGGGGAGGGAAGCCCTTTGAGCGAGGACTCACACGGAAGCATCTTCTCAGAAGTTCCTTTGGAGACAAAAGTGGACGGTTTTTTAAAGAGGAGGGCTGGTTTGCGGGAAAAATGACCCGATGCCTTTTCCACAATTTAAGAAAGTGCTGAAGTTTCTAGAAATGGTTTCTTAAGGGTTATGAGCCCAGATTAAAGTGAACATTGCCCACACCTGCTGGGCTGCCTGGAGGCTGGGTCTGTGTGGAAACCAGACAACCGGGCAGGTGCCTGGGAGAGCTTGTGGCTTCAGGGTCCTCGGCGTGGTTACCGTGGTCGTCTCTGGATTGTCCAAGTCTGAGTTTTGTCTTGGTTTGGTAGATACTATCTTAACGGCCAGGTGACCCACGTGCAGGTATTACGATTGGCCCTGTGTGATCGGTCCCATGTTGGCTCGTGATGCACCTGCAGAGTATGGCCCAAGTTGGAAGGACAGGGTCCTGGTCATGCATCTCCCTGGCCACGCCCGGCCACCCTTGACCATCTGGCCAGCCCTAAGAGCCGTGGCCACAGGCCTCGCAGCTCAGCGCAGTCTGCCTTGGCGAGGGCAAGCACCACCGTCCCTCCGGGAACAGGGTCCCAGGCCCAGAGCCTCGGTGGCAAAGGCTTCCCCGGCGGGACGGGAGACGCCGGCCGCACTCGGACCCCGTGGGTCCCGCCTGGCTCTGATGCTTTGATGCTGCAGACGCAGAAAACTGCTTGACTCTGTGAATCACATAGGATTTGCAGACAATGGAGACAGCCAGTGGCCCTGTGGATTTTTGTCTTCCCTGGAACCAAGGAACCCTTTTAAAGCCCCCCCTAAGAACTTTGGCCCATAAGGAAAGCCGAGACAGAATGTTGGATGTGGACGGCCCCGTGTGATTCAGGGGGACTGGGTGAGCCCCGGCGGGGGGGCTCGGCCCAGGAAAGGAAGAACCCTCAGAGAGGGATGGGGTCTCACGTCCCCTTGGCTTGGGGCCCCCAGGGGCAGAGGCAGACACTCTGACGGGCACACCGATCCCCAAATTTCTTCCCATGGGGGCAAGAGAGGCTGAGTTCGGAGACTTCTCTCTGCCCTGGTTGAGAACGTCGAAAGCCTCAGTGTTCGGCGAGAGTTTTTCTTTAAAACGCAAAGTATTTCAAGAGGGTTTGAGGCGAGAAATCGGACTGCAAAGAGCTCACGAAAAAGGTTCTGTGCAACATCTAGAAATAACTAACAACTTCGAAGAGAGGCAAAGGGAAGCCGTCTTCACGGGCCGGGGCAGAAGCTTCCCACGGCCGCGTATCTCTCCAAAAGGCTAAGCCTGTTTGCGGCTTTGGCTGGGAGATGCTCGGGACGGGGGACAGGTTCTGCACCATGTGTGTGCATGTGCATGTATGTGCATGTGCATACGTGTGTGGGCATGTGTGTGCACATATGTGCATATCTGCGTGTGTGCATGTGTGCGTGCATGTGTGTGCATGTGTGTATTTGTGTGCGTGAGTGTATTTGTGTGCATGTGTGTGCGTGTGTATGTGTGTGTGGGGGGGGTGCTGGTCAGCATCCCTAGCAGGGATCAGAGGGGCTCAGAGGCTGCAAGAGCTGAAAGGAGAGCTGGTCCCGCCCGAGATGCCTCCAAGGTTGGAAGGTTGAGCCTCCATCCTCCCCGTCCCCCACTGGGTCTTCTTCATCAGTCACCCCTTGGGAAGCAGCCACCGGTCCCGGCTCAGTGTCCCCTCAGCCCGCAGTGCCCTCGATGGATGCCGTGTGGATCTCAGAGAGGAGGAACCTGGTGCTTTCAGAACCGCAGACCCCGGGCAGAGCTGCCAGCCTGCAGAGCCACTGTCCTGGCTGCGGGACCCTGGGGACAGACAGGGAGCCTCGGGAGAAATCAGAAGGATGCTGAGACTCTCCCCCTGGAGGCTTAGGGACACGCCCTGAATTCCATCAGCCTTCCCAGGGCTGAGCTAGTGCGGAGGGGCTGGGAACCTGCATTTAACTCCCTCTACCTCGTGGTTCTTACTTATGCCCAGGCGCGGGGCAGTGTGGGGTCAGGGACAGCCCAGGTCCATTGCCCCAGTGTCTTTCCACACAGAGACTCTGGGGGTCTCGTAGGGCGGGGGGCCAGCTTAAACTTGCAGAGCTCCTAGGAGCCCCCGGGCTCCTCCACCTGCTTAGCTCCTCCCTGCTTTCACTTTTTATTCCCCAGCAACCTGCCAGTTAAATCTTCCTTCAAAACTAGAGGGAAGAGCACGTGAGATATATGACAAGTCCCCGGAAACAGCTGTGGGATCCCTGCAGCTTCGGGGCAGCCAGGGGCTTTCTTGGGTGGCCACAGGGGGTTTATCCTTCTTCCACGCAGAACATAGGAGTGGAGTGGCTGCCACGCAGCTGTGTGGAGGCCAGTTCAGGAAAATCTCAGGGCTTCCTCCATCCAGGCACTGGCCGGATATTTTTTTTACTTTTGAAAGCTAGTCCGTCCGTGACGTGGGTTATCAATAGCTCCTTCTGGTTAGCCACTGTTCCACGGCAATCTCTGAGCGAGCAGAGGGTGATTTTGGAGACCTCAGCCGGGTTACTGAGGCGAGGCCCAGGCGCGAAGGAAGGGGAAGAGACGCAGGTGGGTGTGTCTTCCGTGGTTGCTGCAGGAACTAGGTGGGCTGGGGAGGGAGCTCCGGAAAGCTTTGGGCTGGAGGGTCCAGGAGCAAACCCCAGGGCCACCCTCGAGGGTTCAGGCCCTGTGTGGATCCTCTCTGCACACCCCCACCTTGCACGGGGAGCCCTCGAGGGCCCTGGGGTCCAGGCCCTGTGTGGGTCCCCGTGCACACCCCCACCTTGCATGGGGAGCCCTCGAGCACCCTGGGGTTCAGGCCCTGTGTGGGTCTCTGTGCACACCCCCACCTTGCACGGAGCCCGAGACCTTGCTGAGAGGCCACAGGAAGGTCCAAGGCAGGTGTGTGTCAGCTCCCCACAGTCTGCACCCTTGATTGGCTTTGTTCCCCCCGAGCCCCTGAGAGCCTGGAATTAGCAGGTTAACTGCTAGAACTCCAGGGATTGCACATAAAAATCTGTTTCAGGCTTGAGAATTTAGAGGCCTCGAAACTCCCAGCCTCTTTTTTGGGGAGGCAGCCGTCACCTGAGCTGCTGTCCCTTTGGGCCCTGGGCTCCCAGCCCCGCCCGGCCCGCAGCAGGAACCAGAGCTACTTGCAGGGTGGACCGGCGTCTGGGCTTTCTCCACCCACTGTGCACTCTGGGAAAGGCCAGGGGAGGCAGGGAGAGATGGCTACACAGGACAAGGCTGGGGTGACGATTCAGGAACAAGGGCGGAGACAGGCAGGGACCCACCCACAGACTCTGCTGTCCCTCAGCTGGCTGGTTCTACAGGGTCATTCTACCCTCACTGTGGAGTCCTCGCCTGCCGGGTGTCCCCCGCCCCACCCCTTTCTCCTTTCTGCTCCCCAAGTTTCCCGACAGCCCCATCCCGACCTCCCACCCCCCAGGGGAAACCTCACCGTGTCTGGGGTGACTGGGTCTGTGTCCCTTATGGATAGGCAAAGTTGACTTGGAGGAAGGAGACCCCCGTGGGGAGCCCGGGAGGGCCGCTGCTTAGTTTCCCCGGGGGGCAGAGAAACCTAGAAGGGTCTTGGTTTGCAGGCCTGTGCCAGGTGCTGAGGAGGCAGCGGAGAGGCGGTGTGTGTGTATGCGCGCGCACACACGGGCTCCTGCTGGGGTCAAAGGCACTGAGGAGTCAGGGAGGACTTCCTGGAGGAGGGAGCATGTGAGCTGGGGGCAGTGGGGGCATCCCCAGCAGAGAACACAGCCTAAGAGCTGTGAGCACAAAGTACAGGGAGTTGTCCCTTGGCGTCCCCAGCCCGCTTTTGCTGGGATGCTAGCCTGGAAGCTCAGCGGGTGTCCTAAGGATCCTTCCTCCCAGCTTTCAGGGTGGCATTCTGCCCTGCAGACGCTGGTGCCGTTGCATTGTTTCTTTGATTGTCGTAACTCGATTCCAGAAGCCAGCCTGCCGTCTGGTTTACAGGGCTGCAGACTGCTGCAAACCAGCCTCGTGGATGGGTCCTAATTACGAAACAGCAGCAGCAGCAGCAACAGCTCAGTCCTTGGGGTCCGTCCCCTCCCCCCGACCTCGGTCTCTGGGTAGCCCCCCTTCTCCGATGGCATCTCCACCGCGTGAGGGAGAACAGCACCTCCGGAATCTGGGATGGTGTCAGCCCAGCCACCGTGGGCTCCGGCAGACGCTAATTGTGTCCCGGAGGCGGCCTCCCCGAAGTCGGGGTCACTCCGCTGTGTCTTCCGCAAGCGATCTGTGCACAGTCGACGGTGAGAAAGGGAAGGGAGAAAGGCAGGGTGGTCCCCGCAAAGCAGGGTGGAGGGAGAAGAGAAGGACACCTCTATGTACGACGGCCGGTGACAAGAACCAGGAGGGAGGGAACTGCAGACCCCCCGGCGCAGAAAAGCTGCGTCTTCAAGTCTCCAAACCACAGATCTCACCTGCTCCTAACGTGGCCAGGTGAGGGGGTTGAATCTTAATTGCAACTCTTGAACCCCTCCACCCCCCAGGTTTTGGGGTTGCCCGGGAGGCCACCACGTGCGGAGGATTCGAGGCCATGGTGTGTGTGTCCCCGAGGTAGGGGGGCTCTATCAAGAGGAATGTTGTAGACGTAGAGTCTGAATTGGTTTCTCTCCCAAAATATACATCTGCGCTGGCCGCGCGTGCACCCAAAGTACAGTAAAACTCGCACACACGTGCGCGACCAGCCGCGGCGCCGAGAGTCTTGGGAGACGACCAGCTCCCGGAGGAAGCTGGCAAAGGGACCCAGCTCGGCTGTGACACCCATCTCCCTGGAGAGACGCCTTCCCCGACCCTGGCCCTGGGGGGCGAGCGTGTCAGTGGGGTGCACGGCTCGGTCACGTTGGTGGCAGGTGGGGACAGCTTCAGGTTGCTTCCTGGGTTCTGCGGGGACAGTGTCGTGTCTTCTTCCCTCCCTGCGGCCCCCAGCCCCCAAGAGGAGGAACCGGATGGGGAGGGGGCTGGCGACACCCTCTCCTGTCCCCCCCCACGCCCCCGCCCCTCGGGCAGCACCTCCGGCCCCCCGGAGCCGCCCTCTCCCCTGGAGGCGAAAGAATCACCTGTCTGTTTTTTGGCACCGGCGCGCTCCCGGATGTCATGAGAATCTGGTGACCTTCACTCCGGTCTCCATGACGACAAGATGGTATATGTTTAATTAGTCCAGGCTTATTTTAGGACCCATTTTCTTTTATTTTAGGGCGACGCGAGAGCTATGATAACTGTAAGCATGTTTACGAGGCGCGGGAGGCTCCGCTGAAATGTGCCAACAATTCGGCTCCAACAGATGGTGACCCTTGATTCAACCTGCCCCCTCGTTCAATTATTCAGCTGTATTTAATTCTCCTCCGCGTTACTCCCGTGCCATGCCGCCGTGGCTCCTCTGGGTGGCACTAAAGACCGCCTTTACGACCACGGCGCGCGGCAGACAGCCGGGTCCCCCGGAATCTTCTCCGCCAGGCTGGGGAAGGGATAATGAATTTCTGCATTGGAACAATAGTTTCTGCCTAATATCCAACGACGTGAGAAGGTGGAAAAGAATTGGGCCAAACTGTATGTGATTTGGCCACGAGCTCTTAAGTCATCTCCATCCTAATAAGGAATTCGAAAGCCCTTCCAGGCTTCATATCCTCCCGAATAATTTGTGTGGAGTTCAAGGAGTATTACAGTGTTAGTGCTGGTTTTTTTTTTTTTCTTTCTTTCTTATTTTAACGATTGCGAGTATGTTCTGTTTACATTTTGCAAACCTCTTCTCTTTAGGTTTTCGTGGCGGCCAGCCCACCTAGTCTGAGACTAAAAGGGCAAGCTGAGCGGATTTTTTTTTTTTCTCTTTTTCCCTGTGATGTTTTCCACCTGCCTTCCCTTGCTGTCGGAGCTCAGTAGTATTTGAAAATCAGATGTCCCCGTGAAGAGGGGGTAGAACTGCTCACAAAGCATCCTCTCAAAGACACACCCCTTCCTCACGCCAGAACCGAGAAGGCATGTGACCACAACCTATAATCTAAAACCTAAAACCCAGACTGGATTTTTTTTTTTTAAAAAAGCCTTTGAAATAGGAAAGAATCCACTCAACTACCATGTGTTCCCACTTCATCCCACTCCATGATGCCTTAAACAGGACGGGGCTGTATCTCCCACCCGGTCAACTCTCATTTCTTGCCAATCAACGTGGCTCCGTGGATTAGAGCCACGTGGAACTCGTACCTTTATCCGTCCCTCCTCCCACTTAAGAATTCATGCCTTTTAACACTGCTTCTTTGGGATACATCAAGACGTGCTTGTAACATATTATCTACATATTTTATCCCTAAGAGCATCTCACTTTAGAAATCCTCTTGGAACATCATGCATCTTTCCTGTCCTGCATTCGTTCAAACTGCAAATAAAAGAGCCATCTGTGGGACCAAGACCAGCGATGATCGGCACACCCACAGAAGCCTCGACGCTTAGACCGCTTCCAGAGACAGGGCACTGAATTCCCGTGGATTAATGGCAGGGGTTTTGGTAAAATATGTTCACTCTGCCTGAAAACTCTCAGTTCTCACTTTCGTTTAAGGGCAAAAACCACGGCGATGGTTGGAGAGGTGAATGAAACCAAGCGCGTGGACTCGGTTCCCGGAACTTGGTTTCTAAAGGCTGGATTTGGGCTTGCTTTCACGCTTTCTCCTACCCAGCGATGGCTTGGTTCACTCATTTCTCATTCGCAGGTCTGCACGTACACGGGGAAACCTTCAGTTCGGGCAGGGCAGAGGGCTGTCGTGCTCCTAGGATGACTTCGTAAGGGCTGGTGGAGGCGGGAGCAGAGAGAGCCTCGGGGTGTCTCAGTGGCAGCTACCTAGGCTGCACAAATCGGCCATATTTAATACCGCTGCCCTCCAATTAGCCTGCCTTACGGGACTCAACACCTCCCTTGGATTCCCAGCTCCTTATCCTGGGCACCTTTAGATCACTTTGGGGGTGACACTTCACTAAGTCCTTAGAAGGGATTGGGTCAAACACCCCAGGGGCATCGGTGTGTCCCGTCTGAGACCTGGGATCTCTGGGTCCCCTGCTTTGAGGCCGGGGCTGCACAGGAGTCTTTGCTCTCTGGGAATGAAATGACAAGGGGTGGGGACGCTTTGGCACGAGCCTCTTCCAAGCGTCATCACCTGCCCTGCTGGTAGCCCCACCTGAGCCATTGGAGATGCCAGCTGTGCAGAGAAGCTCAGACGTCTGGGAACTCTTACAGGTGGGGAGTGTTTTTATTTGTGCGTGCGGTGTGCGCGCGCATGCTCATGTGGACCAGAATCCCTGCTGCTTTGTAGGGGTGTCAAACTCTCCAAGGGCCCCATGCGGCCTGGCTCCTTGCACAAGGACACAGCAAGGTAGAGAGGGCAGGTGGACAGACGGGAATGGGAGACGTCCCCGCGGCTGCAGTTAAGGAGCACCTTTGGCAGCAAGTTGTGATTCCAAAAAATAAATACCATAAACGCCGTGGCTTCTCGGGCCTTCTGGCTCCGATGCGGGATTTGCACGTATTATATAATCTGCCACTATAGTGTTGTATGTTACAGACATGGCTCTGTGCAGAGGCAGCCCGGGGAATGGGGACACTGGCCCAGCCGCCAGCCCCGGGGGTCCTAGACCTGCGTCAGGGCCGGGCGCCGTCACTGCGCCACCTGCCCCGGGTCTTGCGGTTTTGGTGAGATCCCCCGGAGTTCCCCTGCTCGCGGGACATGGTCTGTTTTTCTTTGTTCAGAAGACGCACTGCGTGAGCGTTTGCGTGAGGCCATCCGTGTCTTCGCGGGGAAATAACGGGACAGGGGTGGGGGCGTCTCGGCGTTTAGACCCTGGCCTGTGGCAGAGGCGGGAGAAAGTTCTCCTCGGTGTGATGCATAAACCCCAGGTCCACAGGTGAGACGCGTAACCCCTGGGCCCACAGGTGAGACGCGTAACCCCTGGGTCCACAGGTGTGACGTGTAACCCCCTGGGCCCACAGGTGAGATGCATAAACCCCAGGTCCACAGGTGAGACGCGTAACCCCTGGGCCCACAGGTGAGACGCGTAACCCCTGGGCCCACAGGTGAGACGCGTAACCCCTGGGCCCACAGATGAGATGCGTCACCCCCAGTCCCACCGCGGGGCCTGCAGAACCCCCTCTGGGCCCCGTCCCATCTTCTCGGCTTCTGCCTTCAGTCCCGACGGCTCATCTCCCTCCGCGTTACGCATTCGCGGGGCTCTGCGGCGACCGTCAGGGCGGGACGTCTCCAACCTGCGCGCCCCGTACGCGCCCAGCTCCAGGGCACCCCCGCCCCCCTGCACGCACACACTTTCTTCTTTCGTTTTTCTTTTCTTTTTGGAAAAGGCCAACTCTCTTCTTTTCCTGAAGGTGGCAGTGAAAGAAAAAAAATGGGCCCCTTCGAAGCGTTGGGGATTGTATCACCCCGCAGACGGAGCGCGGGCATCCCCGCAGACCCCCGCGCGCAGCGCGACAATGGGCCGGGGCCCCAGCGCGTCCCGGGCGGCGCCGTCGCCGGAGTTCAGCGGCCTCCTCGCGCCCCCAGTCCTCACCCGAGATAATCGAGGACCCCGACGCCACCAGGAAGGGCGCGGCCGCGCGGCTGTCAGGTACCCGCTCTGTCTTCGCCTCCTCCATCGGCCCCGGCCCCGGCCGTCCCCGCTCAGCCCTCGGCGTCGCCGCTCTCGCCGCGTTCATTATCCGCCCGGGCCGCCCTCCCCCACCCGTCCGGCAAATGCATCTCTGTGCAACTCTCAGTCTCCGATTATGAATCGATGATCATGCGGTGTAAGAGAGATGGATGGCTTTTAGTTCCATCCTGTCTCCCCTAATTGTAAAATATTAGTTACATTACACTGTGTCTTTTGATTAATGGAACTTATTTGGAGTGGCCTATCCGATCCCTCCCCCTTCTAAAGTCCTCCACTGACTTTTGAGAATTGAGTGATTTCACTTAAAGCAGACAAATAGGCCCTTCAGCAGGAGAGAGCGGCGGCGACGCTGCGGCAGGGCCCCTCCGCGGACAGAGTCCTGTGTTCCGCAGGAAGGCTGTGCCGGCCGCGCACACACTGGGCTGCCAATGCATGCCCAGACCCGGCCAGGCAAACACTGGGCTGCTAATGCATGTCCAGATCCGGCCAGGCAAACACTAGGCTGCTAATGCATGTCCAGATCCGGCCAGGCAAACACTAGGCTGCTAATGCATGTCCAGATCCGGCCAGGCAAACACTAGGCTGCTAATGCATGTCCAGATCCGGCCAGGCAAACACTAGGCTGCTAATGCATGTCCAGATCCAGCCAGTCAAACACTGGGCTGCTAATGCATGTCCAGATCCGGCCAAACACTGGGTGGCCAATGCATGCCCAGACCCGGCCAGGCAAACACTGGGTTGCTAATATATGCCTAGATCTGGCCAGGCAAACACTAGGCTGCTCATGCATGCCCAGACCCGGTCAGGCAAACACTGGGTGGCCAATGCGTGCCCAGACCCGGCCAGGCAAACACTGGACTGCCAATGCATGCTTAGACCCGGCCAGGTAAACACTGGACTGCCAATGCATGCTTAGACCCGGCCAGGCAAACACTAGGCTGCTCATGCATGCCCAGACCTGGTCAGGCAAACACTGGGTGGCCAATGCATGCTTAGACCTGGCCAGGCAAACACTGGGCTGCTAATGCATGCCCAGACCCGGCCAGGCAAACACTGGGCTGCTAATGCATGCCCAGACCCGGCCAGGCAAACACTAGGCTGCTAATGCATGCCTAGACCCAGCCAGGCAAACACTGGGCTGCTAATGCATGCTCAGACCCAGGACTTCTTTCCCTTCTTTATTTCATCCCCTTTTTGGCAAATCTAACCCATCTTGCTGACTTGCAAAACAGGATGTGAAACAAAATTTAATTAAAATTAAATAAACTGCAGATTGCTACATCCCCACATACAGTTTGCAAAAAAAAAAAAACCAGTCAAATCTGAACTCTGACGAATTTGGGCTCTCACTGTGTGTGGCTTCTTTCCCCGTGTACGGGACGGGGCGTCCAAGGAGTTCTTTGCCTGGCACACCCAACACGGGGAGACGTTTGTCCTTTAATGCTGAATTTATTTTATTTGTCACTATTGACTTGAATATGGTCTGTGGATAAAAAGTCCTTGCCATACAAAAGGGAAGTCAGAGGCTCAATCCCTTATTATAAATAATCACTGCCTATGCGTGTAAATTCAAGGACAAATTCACTTTCAACCTATCAGCTCAGCTAAAAAGGTCTGTTTACTGTCGATGTGTATAACGTCTATATCTTAGGGAAATAGGAATACTTCCTAGACAAATCAAACGATTCTCCCCAAAAAGGCACCGCAGATGAAGGATTCTAGGCTTGCATTTTGATGGGACACTTTCAGGACTCATTTTATAGAAAATACATGGAAATATTTCTATCTGTTTTTGCAGCGTATGTGTAGAATTTCATTCTGACCTTTGGAATTTTTT
>VBSM01003212.1:81961-93833 GCA_008086735.1 Cheirogaleus medius
TCAATGCACAGCACAAACCACCGTGCGGACTGTGAGTGCCGGCCGTGGGCGAGGTCTCGTGGCCGGTGAGCGCCGTCCCGAAGTGGTAAACGGTGATTTGAGAGGGTTTGAAGTGTGTGCTCAGCGCTTGATGTGCAGAGCTTCTTTTTGGTTTGGTTTGTTGTCGTTTTATTTTGGTCTCCAAAACAAGCTTGTATAGTGCATGCCAAAGTTCTGGAGTAGGCAGGGCCACTGAGCGTTGAGAACAAAAAAACATCCGCCCACACTGTGTAGGAATTTGCAAGTGCACCGTGTTTCTTGCAGGGTGTGAGAGTGTGTCCTTGGGTGGAAGGAGATGGCTTGAGTGAAATCGTCCTCAGCCCTGTCTGTCTGTCATCACTAACATCAAAGGTGAGTTGCGAGGTTATAGTGAGGCGGTCAAGAAATGAACCCATTAGGCACACGAGACTGACGTGTAGAAGGTTGAATTTGGGGTCAGAACTTCTACCCACCCACGCCACGTCTCAAAGCGCCAGGGGCCACACAAGACACCCCAGTGGTGAGGGAGGAGAGGAATGGTGGCGTACCAGGTGGGCTGAAGAGCATGTCCCTCCGATGGCAGGTGCCATGGCAACTGCACACTGTCACCACGAGGAACCTGGCACGAGGTCTCCTGAATTTTCAAGAAGCCCTGGACACCTGGATTTTGTATGAAGTCTTCCAATGATTCCTTATTGGCTCAAAAGTTCTTTTAAAAAACTGTGTAGTGAGCAGGTGAAAATAATGTGGTTTATCCCTAGAATGGAATATTCTTGTGTCTTAAAAGTGAATAAAGATATTCCTGAGATAGGCTGCAACGTGGATGATCCCGGACAACATTGAAACCAGCCAGTGACAGAAAGCTGTGTATGGTAGGATTCCTTTTATACGAAAAGCCCAGAACAGGCCAATCCGTAGAGATGGGGTGTAGATTAGCAATTGCCCAGGGGCTTGGGGAAAGGGGAGAGGGAAGAGTCACAGATGATGGGTATGAGGTTTCTTTTTGAGGGCATAAAAAAATGTTCTAAGACGAGGTCCTTCTGATGGTTGTCCTACTTTGTGAGTATGTTAAAAACCACTGAACTGTGTGCTTTAAAAGGGTGAGTTTTATGGCATGTGAATTATATCTCAATTAAGCTGTTGTGGAAAATAAAAACTAAACTGTGAGTAGGGGGCATTTTTAAGAAGCATCAATATATATTTCTATCAAAATATTTTTGGGCTCTTGAGAAGACACAGACAATTGGCAGATTAGTACAGTGTAAAAAATACAAAATTTGGAGTGTATAGACTTGAATTTGAACCCTGGCTTTGCTACTTAGTGGCTGCAGGATCTTGAACATTTTGGCTGGTCCGAGTTCATTGATCGCATCTGTAAAATTATGAGAACTCAGCGTGACAGGTAAGGACATTGTATATACATGTTGTAAAGTATTCTACAAATGTTACATATTGCACTATTGTAGCATTAGTTATAGATACATTTGAGATTAATTTCACACCCACGAAAAGCTAGACACTGATAAAATCCCCGTGCTTTGGAAAGTTTTCCTCGTGGTCAGGTGGCTGGGATCCGCCACGTCCGTCCCCTTCCGACAAGATGACCCTCGAGACGCAAGTCTTCAACTTTCGTTTTCCAACTTCTGCATTTGGAAAATCAGAGTATTAACAACTCTCTTGCTATTCCCAAGGTAGTCACGGGGCGGCTGGGGAGGGAGGGCATGCAGTGGGGAAGGATTAGTCTCCATTAGTGGATGTTATTCCACTCACTCGTTCAACAGATATCGACAGAGGACCTGCCGGCTGTGTGCCCGGCATTGGGCTATGGGCCAGAGATGGACAGGTAAGTCAGGGGTCTTGCTAGACATTGCTGTCTAAGGGTACAACAGACTTTAATTTGATAAAAAAAATAAATAAACTATCTAGGAGAGGAGATACAAGGAGAACAGGAGTTTCCCACATGATGGAAGCCTTGGGAAGCGACCTTGAACTGAGAGATGAAGGACAGTGGACCGGGCATTGGGAGCTATAAGTGGGGAGTCCCCGCTGGTGCCATGGGGCTCTCCAGTCCAGCCTCGACCTCTCAGTCGCCGTGTGACCCTGGCGGATCATTCTGTGTCCCCGAATCTGTTGCTTCTCTTTTAAGTGGAGAATAACAGTGTCAACTACACAAGACTCTTTGAGGTTCAATGAGACAGTGTATGTCAGAGTGATGTCCAGAACAAACTAGATGCCGCCAGATTCACTGTTCCCGAGAGTGGCAATGGCTCGGATGGACAGGAACACTGACGTGGTGATGCCTTCTGCAGACAGGTGGCTTTCTCATCCTGCTCACCCCAAAAAAGCCAGCGTGGTGTGATCCATGTGACTCCTTCAACAGACTTACGGGATCCAAGAGGACAGTCAGTTTCATGTCATGTCAAGGTGCCTCGGTCCCCCGGGAAGGGGTGGGTGGCAATGTTCTTAGCCCAGTCCAGGATCTCTGCATGGTGGCAGTCGATCCATCTGTAGATGGGGTGAGCCACCATGAAACTGGTACCATTTGCTGGATTTCTCTGTGCAGAGTGATGAACCATTCTGGTTTTCCGGGACTGAGGGGTTTCCCAGGACATGGGATTTTTAGTGTTAAAACCTGTGCAGTCCTGGACAAATGGTTTGCTCCCCCTAGGTCTAAGCTCGCTTCCTCCAAAAGCACATGTC
Organism: Cheirogaleus medius; assembly: GCA_008086735.1. Taxonomy (NCBI): domain Eukaryota; kingdom Metazoa; phylum Chordata; class Mammalia; order Primates; family Cheirogaleidae; genus Cheirogaleus; species Cheirogaleus medius. The sequence goes on from VBSM01003212.1 coordinate 84,680, forward strand.
TTGTCTTGGTCAAGCGAAGGCCACAGCCATCCATGAGCTTGGAGGCTAGTGGGGCGCCCATCTCTGGTGGCCCTGCATCCAGGGGGCTCAGACTACGGGGCTTTGGAAATGGGACGCTGGGATTCAAATCTTTTCTGACACAGCAGCTTTGCCACAAAGCTGAAAGATGAGAAGGCACACCAAACCCTTGGCATGGCACCTGGAACACAGTCATGATCTTATCCACCCTGGCGGAGTGACTGCAGGAATCTTTGTTCCTACTTCACACCCAGGTGGGTGACAGCTCACACACCAATCTCTCTTCCCCGCAGCCGGAAGCCGCTGAGCGGCTGAGACCCGGCATTAAGACACTATTTTGTGCTGAAACTTTTACAAAGACGATAACCCTGCTGTCTGGTGCAGTTTGGGATTTGCACGCTCCCCCCCTCTCTGTTTAACATCTGTATTGTAACAGTATATTACGGAAAGCTCACCTGGTGTATTGTAAGCACAATCCCAGGGAAATTGGTATTAAATATTGTGATCTTCATTTCAAGATAGAAGGGCTGGGCACGTCCCACCAAGCTAGAGGGATGTTTCCAGGGGGAAGGAGAAAAATTCATAGTGTAATGCAATATTAAAAATGTCACCCAGCTGAGCATTCCATGTAGGGGCTTGTACGGAGTTTTAATCTCTTCACCTGTTGGTGTTAAGAGAAAAGAGAGAGATGGAGTGGGGGGAGGGAGGGCTTCTGAGAACAAGGAAATCACAAGCAAAGAGGAGGGGGAAAATTTAAATGATCCCAGACCGAACTGTTTTGCTGTTAATACAGAAATACAGTGCAAGACACATTTAATGGGCTCTATTTTTTATTATACTATGCTGAATAATTAAGTTTGAGGCTAAGTGTCACATGGATTTATCTTTTAATTAAAAAAGCATGGTTCACGCATATTTGAGTGGTAGGCCAAATAAATGCAATATAGAAATTTATGTTTGTTTATCTAGGTGTTAATTACCTAGAGATTGTTCCGGATTACTTCTTTTTATAAAGTGTCATAGGCTCGTGTCAGAACGAATAAAGCTTGCCCGTGGAACCTTATCAATTTGCTAACCATCTCGCCGGCCTGACCTGAGCAGGGGGGCAGGGGAAACTTTGGGGATTGTTATGTACACACACGCCCCAGGTTCAACCCACGCCAAATAAAACAGTCATCTTAGAAAATATTCCTAGAACATAAAGGCACGAATATATCTTCATTGTTTTACAGCCTCTTGTCCACGGCTATTTATAAAACACGTGATTATTTATGCGGCGGGTTACGAGAAGTTCTCTGGGAGAGGCTGTGAAGGAGGCACCATCAATCCAGTTACCTGGGACCCGGGACAGGTGGAGGGAAGGTCCCCAGCGGAAACCAGGGCTGGGACAGGAAGTGGCCGCTGGGATCTGTCTAGGAAGTGTCCACCTCCCTGCGGATCCCAGAACGGCCAGACGGCAGGAGCGAGAGGGACGGCCAAGTCGAGGGTTAGAGGTCACGTTGCTTGGAATCAAAGTTGCGCACTGAGGAAGAGAAACCAGAAGCCCCCAAAGATTGTTCCTCATCCCTTGAGGCAGTCCCTGCCTTTTCCTTTGTTTCCGAAGTGATTTTGGGGCAGCAGATTCAGTCCGATGGCCGGGAGGAAACCGAAGGTCTGGGTCAGAATGTTCAAGGTCAAAGGGATAGGTTTTGCGAGGGCCGGAACGAGTCCGAACAGACCTGGGAGTGTCTGAGTCCGGTGCGCCCCTTTTGTTCGGGAGGTTCGTTTTCCCGCATTTCTGCCTAGCCTCCCTCCGCTGGGCACCACGCGTCCGGGTTTGGCTGGAAGATACCAGAACATCGATGAAAGTAGCCCAGTGGGCTTCCCCCGCTGGACAGGCCGCTCTCCCAGGGGTCGGGACCCAGGCTGTCAGCTGAGCTCCCTTCTCCCCAGCTGGGGCGTGGGGAGCCGTCGAGGAGACCCCCCAAACTGGCCCGACGTGGAAGCGCTCTGCTGGGTGGGGTTTCCTTTTCATTTCTGTCTCCCTGGCTCTTGGAGCCCAGGGACGGTCCCTGGCAGCCCCGCGACCCCGCTGGCCGCACGCCCAGGAGAGGTGAGGTGCGCCCAGGGACATGAATCTGGAGAGGTGCTCGCGGGACCGGGCAGGGCGCGGAGCGGGGCGCGGCGCCAGGCGGGGCACCCGGGCCTTCCTGTTGCCTTGGCGGATGGGGGCGGTGTCGCCGGTGACCACCTGCTGCAGCCGTGGGGGGCGAACCAGCAGGGTGGCTCTGCAGGACCAGGGCCAAAGAGAGCCCTGGCAGAGAAAGAGGAGCGGCCTCTGCCCCAGGGGTGCGATGCTCTGAGCACGGACGGTCCCCAGGGCTGGTTGTTCTTTCGGAGAGAAAGAGGACACATGAGCCGGATGGGGAAGGGGTCGCTGCGCACGGGGCACCGCCAAAGGCACAGGGGTCTGTGCGGTGGTGCCTGCTGTTAACTCCATTACGCGGACGAGGACCCACGACGCCTCTTATCTTTTCAATTATTGACACTTAACTCTGTTCCCTCAGAAATCATCTCTGTGATCAGAAACTGGGCCCCAGCAGCCCTGGGGCGTGGGGTGCGGGGCACTGCTGGGGGGGGCGGCAAGTTGTCTCCCCTGCTCCGGGCACTCTGCCGGGTTCTGGGGACACAGGGAGGGCAGGAGAGAGGGGTCCCTGCGCCCCCCAAGCCCCGGGTTCAGTCGTATTGGAATCAGACAAAGGAGACGGTTCCCCAGGACAGGCAGAGCTTTGGAAACGGGGCTCCCCCTTGTAGGTTAGTGGTCGGAGAAGGTTCTGGGTGCTGCCTCGGAGTGAGGAGCTGCCGCCCAGATGGACCCCGGGGAGCCTGTTCTCAGAGAGAGCCCTGGACACCAGGGATGGGAGAGCCCTTGGCGAAGGCGCTGGGTTGAGAGGTGGCAAGGGAAGGGGCCCTGGATGGGGAGGTGGTTGGTCTGGAAATGACATGCAAGAGTCCTTGTGCCTGTGAGTACCAGATTTTTGCTTTTTAATTTGCATCTAGATGACATTCACATAACACAAAATCAACCAGTGGAAAGTGCACAATTCAGTGGCATTTAGGACAGTCCCAATATTGTGCATCCTCCATTTCAAGTTGCCGAGCATCTCCAGCACCCCAAAAGGAAACCCCAGACCTGCTGGGCAGTCAGGCTCCCTTCCCCCTGCCTCCCCATCCCCCAGCAACCACCAGCCTGCTTTCTGCCTCTGCAGATTGACCTATTCTGGAAACTTCTTGCATATGGAGTCGTGCAATGTGTGACCTCTTGTGTCTGGCTTGTTTTGCTAAGTGTAATGTTTTTGAGGTTTCTGCAGGCTGTAGAATGTGCCGGTACACCACTCCTTTCCATGAGCAGCTGTGAAGGGGCTTCTTGACCCGGCCTTGCCAGTCCCTCCAGCTCCATCCTTCACCCCCAACCTCAGTGCCCTCTATGTCTAGCCAAATGGCTTAGTGTACTTCAGGCTTGCCAAACCGGTGGCTGCCCCAGGGCCTTTGCACATGCTGCTTCCCCTTGCCCTGTCTGTGCTTGGAGCCTCCCTCTGCTTAGTTTTCAACTCGAGTGTCTCTGGATCCACAGTGTCCTGGCCACAGCCCATCAATCTGTCTCTCTCTTTCTGTGGCAGTAGTCTCTCTGGAAATACCTGTTTTATCCCTTTATTTAGATGCTTCTGGTCTACCTTCCTTATGGGAAGGCAAAGTCCACGAGAGAACCCTGGTACAAACAGTGCCTGGTACAGCGTGGGACCTCCAGTGAATGCTTACTGAATACAGAAAGACTCCTAGCCCAATTATCTCTGTTAACAATCACTAGAGTATTGTGGAATTTCGTTATCTTTTAAAAAAGAAATTCCTTCCGCAGAGGCCCCGAGACGAAGAGAGGGCTGTTGACTAAACTCCACTGCAGACCAGCAGCATCATCCTGGGGAACCTGGGTGTGGTCCTTCTTGCCCGGAGCGTGAAGGTTAGGGCCGGAGCAAGCTGGTCCCATAGCCCCGCGTGCTGGGATTGTCGGAGAGACCAGCTCCCTGCGGAGGGGCTCGAGGCAGCCACTTGGGTAGCTACAAGCAGGAAACCCGGATCTGGTCCCAATTTGCCACACTGGGCTCTTCCCTCTGTCTCTCCGAGCTTTGGTTTCCTCATCTGAGCAAGAAGCTGGTAACATCTGCTGCCCGGCTTTACTGCCAGCAACAGGTGCGATCACCTAGTTTGCAAGCGGCACTTTGCAAACTCAACAGCTACACACATGAGTTAGCACCATGCATGTTAAAACACCTGTGTGCCCCGCCTGTGCCCAGGTGCAGCAGGGAAGGACGGAGCCCAGGAGCCTGGTCAGCACGTGCGTCCGCCAGCCCTCCTCCCTCTCCCGCCCCGCTGACCCCGGCCACGCTCGTGCCTGGGACCCTGGGGTCAACGCCCTCTCTTAATGCCTTTCCATTTCTCAGTTTGCTGACTGGGGTGATTTTCGGTGAGGTCCACATAAATACTTCAAAAATAATTCACAGCGAAGAGAAACGCTTCTGGAATGGATGATGGCTCGACGAATTAAACGGTTTATAGGGCCAAGCGTAAATTATTTTAATGCATGTCATAGATCCGCCCAGGGAGACTCGAGCCCCTCTTGGTCACGCCTCTGCGCCCCCGGGGGCCCGGGGGTTGGTGGGAGCAGGTGGCTGGGAGCCTGCTCTGCAGGGCGTGAATCATTCCCTCTCCAAAGACCTCTTGCCCCGGCACTCAGGGTCTCCCAACCTGAGGAGAGGATGGGGACGTGCGGACGTCTGGCCGGGCGGAGCCAGGAGCCAGATGTGAGACCATTTGTCAGCCATGACACGGCCTGACCCGTGCACCCCACCTTCCATTCCTTGTCTGTGCCTCTCCGGGGTAGGGGAGTGAGGAATGCCGCCGGGTGGCACCAGGCACTTAAAATATTTTGTTTGCCTTGCAAATGTCGGGCAGCAAGACTCACGTTCCAGTTCACACCGCCAAAAAGCCACAATTTGCATCCAGACGCCTTGCACCTTCGTGCAGGAAGAAACCTGAGAGATGATTGCGTCCGACGAGCCCATTCAGCAGGAGAGAAAGCTGAGGGCTCGGAAAAACTCAGGGTTCTGAGCTTCCAGGAATGGGAAATGTTACATGTAAGGGCTATGTATGTAATATTTATGGAGAGCTATCTAAAGATTGTTGTTGTGGTTTTGTAATTACCGCAGTAGGCTTGTAATCCCAGAGGAAGGAATTCATTGATTCCAGAACGTGCAACTGTGAGCCCTCACGGTTGGGCCAAGTACGGTCACAGTGCTTCATGCTGGCCAGTTGTCTCACGTCCGAGGAGAAGCATCCTTTCACTCGGCAGCGAGCGATCATTCGCCGGTTCTGGACTACGGGATGGGAATTGGCCACACAGCTATGAGCAACACATGGGCCCTGCTCTCTGGAAACTCGCGACTTCTCCCTGACCTCAGGAGGGACCCAGATCAGAAAAGCTACGATAACACCTGCAATGCACTCGGCAGAATTCTGGGAGAAATCTCTTTCCACGGATAGCTCCCTGATGGCCTGTCCGTCTGCATCTCAAATTCCGCCCTCCGTGATTCCGTCAGACACATCAAAGTCGACGTGAGTGAACCCGAGAGGGGTGGGGACAGAGAATTAAAGACAGAAGCCGCTTCCGAAGGAAAGCACTGTGAGCCTTGAACAGAGAGTATGATTGAGAGGGGATGGGAGAGAGGACGTGAGAAGGTTCCGGGAGGAAGGGCCAACACGCTCCCAAGCAAAGATCCAAAGGTTTCTGGTAGGTTCTGCAACTGACAAGCGGGCTGGCAAGACTGGAGCCCAAAGACCCAGAGGCAGGGCTGATAGGGATCGAATGTTTGCGTCCTCCTGCCTCGAATTCATACGTTGAAATCCCAACCTCCAGTGTGATGGTGTTAAGAGTTGAAGCCTTTGGAAGGAGATTAGCTCACGAGGGTGGAGCCCCCTGAATGTAATCCGCGCCTTTATAAAACGGATTTCTGTTGTCTATCAGCCACCCAGGCTGCGGTTCTCTGTTAAGACAGCCCACACCGGCGAGGACGGGCGTTGGGGGAGGAACCCACAGCAGGTGTGGCCCCCAGACAGCCCCACCGTGCGCTCTGAGTGGTTTTCACTGACATGGGGACCCGGACGGGACTGACGGATGCTATGTCTGAAAGAAGGTTAGGCTGACTCATAATGAAATAAATCACGCTACATCCCCAAAAGGACATGCAAATGAAAATCGAAACTGGAACCCACAGAAGGAATCCTCTAAGACAGCTGATGCCTGTCTTCTTTTAATGGTATAAAATAGGGTGTGCTGTCCTCATTAAGCCCCCCACCCTCCCCAGCTCTGGGTCGATACGTCATTTTCTCCTGGTGCACCCAGAGCGCCTGTCTCTGGGCCAGAGCGTGGAAATCACCGCAGCCCGCCATGCTGGGCGGGTTTGCCTGTGGACTGGGTCATTTGGGGGCAGTGGCCTTGGATGGTTTGTGCGTTCCTGGATTCGCGGTGACCCGCAACGGGAGCTTCCCGAAAGCTTCACGTTCCACGTTTATTACAAATAAATCAGTGCAAAGGTGGGATGGTGTCCACAGAACCAGGTTTGAAATCCGACTTCCTGAACTTCAGCTCAGTAGGAATCCCATGAACCTCCTGGAAAGAAACCACTCGAACCAGCAAACGGGCAGCTGGCTCTTAGTGGGCAAGCCTGTCAGAGCCAGAACCGGTATGTGTGCAAAATCAGCGCCCTGCCTGGCGCCGGGAGCATGCGGCAATGTCTGCAAAAGGAACGCCGCGGTGGGGCCACAACGGACGTGGTCACCACCCTGCCCCACGTGTCTCGGCTCACCTGAGTCCACCTGCAGCCGCCGTGGACAATCCCCGGCCACGGACAGCTCGTCCCGCACAGAGAACCTTGGGAACTTGCTCAGTGCCGTGCAAGGAAGCCCGAGGATGCCAGGTACGTCATGGCCCCAGGACAGCCCTCCCCTGGGAGTCCGGGAATACACGCCACCCCCAGACGGGCGTCCTCCACGGTTGCTCCGGGTGGTTTCACGGGCTGCAGCCCTTGTTGCCCTGAGCGGGAACAGGTCAGGGTTGCACCCAGGATCGACCTTCCTCGCCCCCTGCCTCACACCCCCACCCCCTTTGCTGGCCTTCCCTGGTGTCATCTCCTAGAGGCGCTGTCTGTGCTCATGTCCTGGCCTCACCGAGTGCCTGCTTTTGGCGGGGACATGCAAACCAAGACAGGAGCTCAATATATATGTGAGTTAATGATACATGAATGAATGAATGAGTGAGTGCAATTGTGGAGTGATGAGGGGCATCTGAGAACAAGCAGCACTTTCCACCATCTTCCCGGGGCTGAGGCTAACACCAAAGGCGGATGGTGATGGGGTGGGGGCCGCGTGGCTCCTTCCCAGAGCGCAGGCGCAGACGGCGGCCGCTTCCCAGCAGCTGGCTCTTGGCAGGGCCGCGGGGCCGGGCGGGGGCTGATGAGGCTCTGTGTGTAGATGGGGCGGGCAGCGTCGCCACCCGTTCCCTGAGCAGCATCCTCCTTGCACCCGGCAGGACCTGGCATCCAGGGGGGAACCTCCGCGTCCCAGGAGGGAGCTGGTCACCCCGGAAAGGAAACACCCCCTCCGTGCTCTAGCGAGGCAATGGGGATCTGCGTCTGCAGCCAAGCCCTGCAAAAATAACATGAGGGCCCAGATAACCGCGGTGGGGGTGGGGAGGGCGGGGGAGCTGGAGCCGAGCGAGCCTGGAAGGGCTGCCACGCGGCGGCTTCCAGATGGTTCCTTCCCACCCGCACCCATGTCGCTACAAGGACACAGGAGCGAGGCCTGCACCCGAAGGCGGGAACAGAAGGCTCCGCGGAAGAGGGGACCGCGGAGAGACTCCGCTACAACCAGCCTTCTTCCCGCGCCGGCTGTGGGTGCCGCTAAGAATAGCGCGGGCCACCGGGCGCGGAGCCTCTCTCTCTGCAGGGGTGCGCTCCAGAACATTCTGAGCAGCCCCACCTGGCCTCGCCTGGCTGCGAGGGGGGCTGAGCGTGTCTCAGTCAGCTCTGGCTGCTGTAACAAAGCACCACACCCCGGGGGGTGTCGCAACAGGGATGCGTTTCTCACTGTGCTGGAGGCTGCAAAAACCACGGTCGAGGTGCGGGCAGACTGGCACACTGTGAGGGGCACTTTATGATTCACAGAGGGCGGCTTTTTGTTGTGTCTTCACATGGTAGAGGAGGGGAGAGTGTTCTCTGGGGTCCCTTATAGAAGGGCACTAGCCCTGTGGTCCCCAATCCCCAGGGCTGAGCCCTGTTAGGGCCGCACAGCAGGTGAGGCAGGTGGGGAGGGTGAGCAAAGGAAGCTTCACCTGTATTTCCAGCCGCGCCCCATCGCTCACGTCACCGCTTGAGCTCCGTGCCCTGCCTCCCCCGTCTTCCATGAAGCCAGTCCCTGGTGCCAAAAAATGTTGGGGACTGTCGCAACTAATCCCATTTTGGGGGCTCTGTTCTCATGACCTAACCACCTCCCCAAAAGCCCCACCTCCAAATACCGTCATATTAGAGATTATTAGGTTTCAACATATAAATTGGGGGCACCCACCTTCAGACCCTAGCACAGTGCCACAGCCTCTGCCTCCTCCGCCGTGTGCAAAGAAATCGCTCTTGGAAGCAAATGGGTCAACATTTGTAGCAGGAAAATGAGCTCCCTTCTGGCGGCGGGCTCAGTCATTTTGCATCCACTGAATGACTCAAATCACCGTGTGTGCCCTGGTGCCTGTTGTGTGCATGGTTCATGCCTGGCATTGAGGGACGTACACGGGAGAAGGTATCCCTGTCCTGGGAGACCTTGGATCCTACTTGGAGAGACAAGATGGGCGAATGCAGCAGTGGAGAGAAGTCACCTTTGAGCAGGTGGGGAGGGGCGCTCAGCTGCTCCGGCAGGCCGTGGGGAGGCTGCAGCCGTTGGGAAGCGACTCGGGGAAGGTGGGCCTCGGAACCGGGCGAGGAGAGAGTTGGCGTCTATAGGGCCAAGAGCAGCAGAACTTCGGGGAGAGCACTGGGGGCAAAGGGGCGGGGGGGGG
>VBSM01003212.1:98268-108816 GCA_008086735.1 Cheirogaleus medius
TCTGCGTGATCTCTGTCTACCACCATAGTGGAATCTGGGTGATCTCTGTCCTCCACCATAGTGGAATCTGCGTGATCTCTGTCCGCCGCCATAGTGGAATCTGCGTGATCTCTGTCCCCCGTCATAGTGGAATCTGCGTGATCTCTGTCCACCACCATAGTGGAATCTGGGTGATCTCTGTCCCCCGCCATAGTGGAATCTGCGTGATCTCTGTCCCCCGCCATAGTGGAATCTGGGTGATCTCTGCCCCCCGCCATAGTGGAATCTGGGTGATCTCTGTCCGCCGCCATAGTGGAATCTGGGTGATCTCTGTCCCCCGCCATAGTGGAATCTGGAACCTGTCAGCCGGCATGAACAAGGCGGCCTCGGTCGGTCCCTTATTCTGGCCCACCTTGCTCCTCCTCGGAGCCCAGTGTGGCGGGTTTTCCCAAGAGCGTGGTCAGGTGTCATTTCACTGGTCTCCAGTCCTGCAGCGCGACCCCTGACACCCCACGATGGGAAGTGTCGGTGGCAGCTCCTGCACCTTCCTGGTGAACCTCCCTGTCTCTCACCCAGATTCCACCACTACCGTGGTGGACAGAGATCACCTGGCCACCCTAGCCCACTCCCCCTGCACATCGGGTTGCCTGGCGCCTGCCAGCGCTCACACCACCACGGCCCCCAGACCACCTTTCCCTTCCGCACCTCACATCTGTGCACCCGGTGCTTCGCGACTCAGGCTCTACTCTGTTTAGGATCGATGACGATTCAGCATTCAAATTGGAGCCCAACCATAAACCATAAAAGCCCCTGATTATTTCATTAGGAATTTGCTAATTGGCATTAGATATTTAATTACACATTCCAAATATTTGATGAACTATGTTAGCTCCCGCATGGAAAGCCGGCGGTGGGGACTGAGTTTTTCAGGAAGCGGGAGGCAGCGCAGGGAGACGCCGTGGAGGGGGTGCTGGTGTCTGTGAGTGCTGGACGCCGGGACGACCCGTGGAAGGATTTGCTCCTTCGCCCAGCCCGGCGGTCACTAAGTGCAGCTGGGCGCCCAGCGGCCCGAGCCAGCCCTTCCCCTGCTCTGCTCATCGACTGCTCTTTCTGTTCTTCCTGTTCCTTGGGAGATGTTGTCCTTTCTGCTTTGATCTGTTTCCCACCATGGAACGTGGTTCCCCCCTCCACCACCGCCTTGTCACCCTCCTGAGGTCACGGCTGCTTTTTGACCTGGACGAGAGGATCAACCACTCACCCCCGGTCAGCCCCTCGCTCTCACCCCGTCCACGTCCTCTCAGTTCCTCTCACGGCGGCAGGTCCTGTCCGCATCGGACACCAGATGGCCCCCCAACCTTCTTAGAATAGATCTGCATCTGACTCCGCTCAAGCTTGGCTCCCTCCCTTAAGGTGTGGGAGCTGTTTCTTTAGAAGGAAAAGAAAGAAAGAAAGAAAAAAGATAATTTCAGTGCAAGAAAAAAAAATGCACAAATGTTCATTTCTGTTTCCTCTGGGATCTTTCTGATGATAAGTGAGCACCGATCTCGTGCATCCCCAAAAATGTGTCCTTGTGTCCTGCTCCTCAACGGTGCTGGGACCCAGCCAGGGGACGAAAGTCTCCCTGAGACAGTTCGGCGAACAACGCGGAAAGAGTTGTGCATAAAGCCAAGCGTCTGTTCTCGCCCTGCCTGTCCCTCTGCAGACATCGGTCAGTCTGTCTGTCTGTCTGTCGTGCAGGTGGATTGAGAGTCAAATCGGACCCAGGGAACAGAGCAGCCCGGCCAGCGGCCGCTCACACGCTCTGTCCCTTCTGCGCCATTCCCAGGGACAGAAGAGTCTGCACCGATGTCACATGGAGTCCCCTGTTGCTCTCATGACAGCCTGTGGTGGGCCACATGTGGCACTTCCCATGGCCACTCCGGTCGCAAGGAAGACGCCAGCTCTCATGGGACCCACTGGGTCCCCACGAGGTGCCAGAGGGGGAAGGGCCAAGTTGAGCACCTGTCACCTGCTCTAGGTATGTGTTTTTCCGCTGCAGAAAGGCGTGTTGTCAGGGAATAGGTTATAGACTCCCAACAGCCCTTTATTTGACAGGCGCAGACGCCGGTTTCCGCACAGACAGACCTGCCCGGCCCGAGCAGATCCGTGTCAGGGTGTCAGGGAGGAGGGCGCCGGTGAAACTTCATACCAAGGGTCCGTCTGTCTGTCCCCAGGCTCTCTTGCAAGGTGGTTGGAGGAGGAAAGCCCAGCGGTCACCCCGGCTCCATTTCTTGTTGCATTGTGAGACCGTCACTTCGCTTCTCTGCTCGCTCGGCTGTGAAAGGGAGACAGGGTCCCTGCCCAGCTCCCGGAGAGAGGGGACGCCCCTGACCACGAGGAGGTCTCGGAGCAGTCCCAAGCACAGACCCCGGGAAGGGCCGGGCGGTGGAGGAGGAGGAGGATGACTTTGTTTCCCTGAGCCAGTAGCTGTCCCCCTCTGTATCCGCCTTCTGAGCTTTAAAATTCATCTGTATTTTAACCAGCCCGTATAAATAGATATACGGGTTTTTATGAGAAACTGCCTCAAATCCCTTTGGAAATATAGGGCGAGTATAAAATAAAAACTAATAAAGTGACTTTTTTCAGTAGAAATCTAGCTGCAATGATCCACACCAAGGAACCCTCTTCTTTCCTCTCTGGAGTTGGAGCCATTTTGAAATAAGGATGCTTCTGGAAGCAGGAAGTGTGTCCTGTCCACGGCCCTGCCTGCCGGGGTGCAAGGTGGGGAGGAAGGAGAAGGTGCACACCTGCAGACAGGGCCCGCAGGTGTGCTGCCTTCGGGATGGGTGGGCCTCCCAGCCCAGCCCGACTCTGTCCTGAAGCCCCCGCCCCACCCTCACCGGGCATCCCCCCCTTGCCTGCGCCCCATCCCCATTGTGGGCAGCTCTACCTTTCTACCACCCCTCCCGGCCCTCGGAAGCCTCAGTTCTTCACCGGCTCAAGATCAATGTTGAACAGCTGAATGCAAGAGAAAATCCCGTAGTTTAATTGGAAACAAAGAACGGACTGTCGAAAGATCTTTTTCACCTGGGTGAATCTCGAAGTCCAGGTGGGACAGGTGTGAGCAACTGACGAAGCTGATGCTCTTAGCCTGGCTGGTTTCTCTCTCCCCACCTTCCACTCTGGGTCCGGCCAGACCTCAGGGCCGGTGGCGGGGCAGGGCTGCCTCTCACGGGCAGCCTTTGGGGTCCCCGCAGAACCTCCCTCTGGTTCTCTGTCACTGCCCAGGGCACTGAACACCCTCCTGGGTGACGCCAGCAGGTGCCTGGACCGACCCTCCCGTTGCTAGCGTTACCCGAGCGGCGGCTGCCTCTGGTTTCCGTGCTCGGCAACTATTTTATTTTTGAACGAGAGCGCCCGGATGAGATGCTGTAGACTCGGTCTCTGAGGGCCAGAGACTTGGGAAGATCCCTTTGGGTTTTGGGGTGCTGCCGACCACACTACCGGACAGAGCGCTGTGAAGCTGAGTTCACACGAGCATCCGATATTGAAGTTTTTGCCCCCCGGAACCAGAAAGAGCGTGGACGAACATAGCAAGAAGTGGAGCCGGGGCAGACACACTTCTCCTGGATGACCAGGTGCACCACCGTTGCAGGTGAGAGCAGCTCTGGCCCTTGGGGCTGGCCTTCCGTTTGGACAGGTCAGCGTGAAGGGGGGCTGGGGGCCGGAGGGACGCCAGGGACTCTCACCTGAGTCCAACGCCACCAGAAGAGACTCCTCACGTGCAGATACTTGTGTCTTTCCATTTAGGGTCTTTGAGCTGGTGCAAAGCTTTTCTGCCTGGAGGACCAGCTCATTGCAATGGACGGTGGAGGCGGAGGAGGCTTGGGGACCCGTGTGGGGGATGGGCACGCGTGGACGAGGAGGACGTTTCCGGGAGCCCCGACTGCACACGCCCAGCGGACGTCAATAAGCAATGCCCGGCTCCAGCTCAACAATGCACATCGGCGAGGAGGTATGTGGTCTCTGTCCTTTGTATCGGGGGCTGAAACATGGACAACTGGCCTGGTGCCCTGGGCAGAGGGGAGAGGTCGGGGTGCAATGCCGTGGGTGGGTGGGGGTGTCCAGATGCTGAACTTAACACCTTAAGGGCCGCTCACGAGTGTTCTCCTGTTTCGAGAGTCATCTGTTAAGGACCGCTCACGGGTTTTCTCGTTTTTCACTGTAGTTATGATGATTTAAATAACGTGCAGTGTGCCCAAAAACGTGCGGTCCCTGGCGTATGTCTTAGAGATTTCTATGCGGTACGAAAGGTGTCAAGAATAGGTCCTCGCACACGAGAACGGTGGGCAATGGGGCCCGGCACCTGGTCTGGGTTCCAGGCACTGGGGCTAACTCGCTTTGGGTAACAAAGTGCTGGAAATTAGCATGCATTTATGACTAGTTTGAGTTTCTGGGTGTCAAGGAAACCGGGAGAGAGAGAGAGGTGTCTCTGGAACTAGGGAAGAGGTGAAGTCCAAGTTTGTGGAAAGGATGAGGGGCTTTTAAAGAAGAGAGAAATCTATCCCTCGGGTTTAAATTACCTGCTAGGTGGGGCAGAGTCTTGGCGGCTCCCCAGCCACCCACGACCCTGTTACCTGTGAATCTTCAGTTCTGTCTCCTACCTGAGCTTCCTGCGGTAAGTACCACCTAGGTGGGAGGTGAGAGGGAGTTGGAGAGAGACAGGGTCTGCTTACAGTAGAAGCCGCCGCCGGGGTGACATGCAGGCGGCAGAGGCTCTTGACTCTGTCCGGGGATGGAAGTCGAAGTCCTTTCAGCCCTGGGACTCCTGGGGAGGGTTTTGGATTCGCCCCAGGTCAGGAGGTCGGGGCTGCAACTAATGTTGACCTGATACCTGGACGACATCGAGAACTGGGGATGGGGAACCTCTTCGTTTGTTCTGGTCCTTAACCACTTCGGGACCAGCGTCGACTATAGCCGTCGGCCACAGACGAACGCGCACGGCGACTTTAGCCGACAGCCGTGATGTGACTTTTCTAATTTTTCATTTATCAAAATAAAATTGTGAACGTTTAAAAATAACGTAACGAAAACGCGTATGCATGTGTTACCTATTCTGATTACATTACAAGGAAAGCTGCCTGTAAAGTCAAACAAGCTTTCAGTGCTTTAAAGCTTTCCTCATCACACAAGAGCAAAACGGACGCGTCGTCAATGCACAGCGCAAACCACCGTGCGGACTGTGAGTGCCGGCTGAGGGCGAGGCCTCGCGGCCGGTGAGCGCCGTCCCGAAGTGGTTAAAAGTACTCCCTCTCTCCCTTCCACGCACGCCTTTCCCCTTATTTGGTTATTTTAAGGTGGGGAAAAGAAAATCAGAATTCTAGGCTCGTTCTAAACAAAACCTCTCATTAAATCTGAGTACGTTCAGCTACTGGCGCTAATGGCTACGAAGCGTGGACAAGTGGGTGTCCCGCTGAACCTGCACTCCTGAAGGGCCGAGGGCCACTTGTGACTAGCGGGGGGTGGGGACGCCGGCACCCCCAGGCTGGGTCTGCGACACTTGAAAACCGCTGGTCTTAAAAGGCTCTGAAGACGGCGCCCCACGGTGTCTGCTCCCCGAGCCCCACTTTGCTCCGCAAATCCGCTGTTCGCAGCCAGAGCGAGGCACCGTGTGTCTGGCCCTCAGCTGAATTTCCACTATTTAGGAGCAAATTAATAAAGGCTGCCGGATCTCAGGAGTTCCGTGGCCTCCGCATCAGCTTGGCGGAAGGGTTGGGGGGGATGTGTCTCAACTTAGCACTGTGGCAGTGGGCGCTCTTGCTCCTCTAGGTCTCGCGGTGGCGTCCAGGGATGTACTCTGCCTTCGAAAGGGCACGGCTTGGGGAACCGGAAGAACTACTGAGCAGGAGCACGCATGCAGGGCTTCTCGGTGGTGGTACTCTTGACATGGTAGCCCTGAGAACCCCTTGTCTTGCAGGCTGCCGTGCGCACCGCACGGTGTTTAGCTGCAGCATCCTCAGCCTGTACCCACAAGTGCCGGTGGCTTTCTAAGTGGTGACAACCATAGACGCCTCCAGACACTGTCCCATGTCCTTGGGGACACAGATTAGCCCCTGGTTGAGGGTCATCGCTCTGGCGGAGGTGATGCACAAGAATCTGCCCTCGAAGAGCGTAAAATCTGCCACGAAAGGCAAAACGTGCCGAGTACGGAGGCCGGTGGGTCGAAGTGCTTTGGAGAGAGCCTCACCCACCGTCTCGGTCTCTGAGATCTCTCCCCTCCTAATGTCGGTTCCGGTAAGTCCTTTCTGCTCTTCTAAGGACTGTATTTCTGAGGTCCCCGAGTGGCACATCCCACTCATTAAGCCTTGTTAATTCCCACGTGAGTGATTGCCGGGAGGTCCGGAGGTCTCTCGTCTGATTACACCCGTAGTGGTGAGCGGTAACGGCCGCCTTTATTGCAACATTCAGCCATTCAGCTGGGGGCGTGAGAATGATTGTTTCACCCCCAAACCCACTTAGCCCTGGCGCGTTTCCGTGCATGCTCTCGACGCCACCCGGTCGGGAACTCTGTCAAACGCCAAGACCTCCCTGCGGTGGGTGATACCCGCTTTGCCGAGGCTGCACGTCAATCATTCTTCACGACTGTTCTCAGAGTCCAGCTGCAGGGTTTCTCGAAGTGTTGCATCAGCTAACATTCCGACAAATAAAGCGAAGGTTCACGCTGTCATTCTCTCCCGCTCCACCAGAAAGGATCTTTCTTTTCCCTCTAGAAGCGCAGTAGGGCTAAAGCCTTCCTTGTTTAGCTCGGGGCTAAACAAACCCTACACGAGGCAGGAAAATCATCTAATTTTTCCAATGAAAGCCCGTGCCAGTCACACAGGGTCTCACCTACTCACACTCACGAGGCGTCGGAAATGCACGGACGTCAGACTCCTCAGCCTCGAGACAGGCGGGTCACCACGTGCGCGGTCGTGCCAGGTGACCGAATGAAGAGAGAGCGTGTGCCGGACGCCTTTGAAACGGCGGAGGAGCCACGAGCGCCGCTTCACGTCGATGTTTCAGATTTCGCCGGGAGTGGGGACGTCGCCCTCGCTTTCGTCGGTAGAGGCTGGTGAAGGTCTTCGAATCTGAATATTAACGGCGTTCAGTCGTGCGGTTCGTAAGTGACTCTTGGCAAATCCGACGGTTCCCACCCCGAGTCCGCCGTTGAAAGTACGGACCGCGAGCTGCACGTCGCGCGGGAGTCCGGGGGTTGCGTCGGATATTTATCCGAAGGAGGGAAGAAAGAGTAGGCGTCCCGGCGACCCACTCTTCCTCTCCCAGGAAAGAGTTAACAGAAAGAAATAAAATCAGATATGTGTAGCCTCCAGACGTCCATTAAATGCAGAATGCTGTTTTCTATCACAGATTATATGCCAGATGTTCAAACTATCTCTAATCATTGCAGATGCAATGGGGTAGAATGTTGCAGTTTGTGAGTTTACTGGCATGAATCCTATATACTGCACAAGGGAAAAGATTTTAAATATATAATTATATCTCATTAATACTCAGGTTTTATTTCCTTTCAATGGAACAGGACTTATTAAAGCGACCATTTACCGCATGTTTTCCTTCCGTGTTTGGCCCCGGCAGGATCCCGTGTGCGCGTCCTACGTGTAAATACACACTAACCTGGGTGCGGAGAAGCACCCGGGCACCGGTTGTGAGTCCCCCGCCGCCCCAAACCCGCTTTTACGTGCACGAGGTGTTTTTATAGCGTGAATCGATAAGAGAGACTTAGCCGCACGCTTCCTCGGTCGCTACTCGGGTTTTCTTCGTGCAGGAAATATTCGTGTGTCTTCGTTTGGGGGGAGATTGCCCGCGCGCTGGCTCATTAGGGGGCGTCGGGAGAAGGCGGGGGCGTCGTGGACTCCGGAGGGTGAAGGTGGAAACCCCCTGCTTGGCCCCCACGTTGTCTCGGGCACTTGTGGGGCTCGCCAAAGGGCTGACAAAGTAGTTGTGTGATTTTCTAGAGAATCACCGCGGTTAGAGCGTGTCTCAAAGGGAATGAGGAGTAAAGAAACCCCCCCACCCTGAGCACCCCTGGCCCCTCTGCCCTAAAAAAAATCAAATAAAATAGGAACCTTTTCTCCAATCAGCTAAACTGGGTTGGAACGATGAGCAGAAACTCCAAGCCACCCGCTGGGCTGACGGCCAGCCTCCTCCTTGGCTGGAACGGAGTCCCAGTAGCTTGTCTCCCCGCTTTCCACGGAGGAGCCAGACCTGTCCTCGCCAGCGTCCCTCCTCCCCCGTGAGCTCAGAGTCCTCGCTGCCCTAAGGGGTGGGCTTCCTGGGCCAGCTTTGGCTGGGGACAGGTGCACACACCTGCAGCCGGGAGGTGCTGGGTCTTGCTTCTCCTCAGCAAGGATAGAGCCTGCCTTTCCAGCAATCCCTCTGTCTCTGCGCTCTTGGCTCTACTGCAATGAGTGACGTGATTATTCTAGTAACAGATTCCTTGAGCACAAGGGGCCAAATCCTCCCTGCTCACTACTCCCCAGCCCCAGGTACGGTGCCAGACGCACCGTCCACTCTTCCTGCCTCTTTCTTTTTAAAGGAGACGATAAAAGCATACATTACTGGGTCGTGAGGTCCTTTTGGGAAAAGCTGGGTGGGGCTGACAATTCGGCGCGACGTCCTTAGCTATCACGTTTGGCGTGGGAGGGAGTTTGATGGGTTCTGCAGTAATAGGATTGACGAGACAGATGGTGGCTGCCAGGAAGTCGGCGGAGGCCAGGGTGATGGAGAGGTCGAGGTTCTGCGGCGGGGTGGCGGGGGTGGCGTCATCAGAAGCTCAGTGGTGGTTTCTGTCCCCCCGGGAGGAAGCGATCTGTGGGGTCAGGTGGAGGACGGGTCAGGTGCAGGCCTGGGATGGGAGGGCTGAGCTGACAGAGCTGAGTCGTCCGGGGTATACGGGTGGATGTGTTCTGGGAGAAGGGGCTGCAGGCTGCAGCGAGATGTGGCGGCTGGAGGGATGAGAAGTTTGCATCCTTTAGTTAGACTCCAAAGTCTAGGGACTGGGACCGTCTTGAGTTGCCTGTACCTGGCCCTGGCGTGTTTAGGGCAGGGAGATATTGGCCCCAGCATGTAGGAGATCGGAGAAAGCCCAATATAGGAGGTCATTGGGGGGGGTGTGGGCTTTGAATGGGCTCGTTTGCATTTGAAAGGCATGCTCCCCGGGAAGTAGTTTTCTCTTTCTAGGGATTAACTAGTCCTGGGAGAGGAAACCACTCCCTGGTCAGCAAAGCCTCAAGATGTCAAAGCATCATAAGATACAGAAAAAAAAAAAATAACTAATACACGAATTTCTCTCTTTCCAGGCCCCTGGCCATCTAGCCCGGATATTAGCCACTTCCCATGAGTCCATCTATGTTCTGACCACAGGTTGCTTCTTTGTCTACACGAAGCGGATGACCAGGTGCACCACCTAAATAAACCCTACACTTTGAGAGGCTTTTCCTTCCTCTCTCTGCCTTTCAGAGTCATTTCTGAGAGTCGGGGAGAAATGCCATCTGCTGTCATCTTAATGCATACACTGAGTTCGCTCATCTGTGAGCCAAGCCTCGTCTTTTTCCTGCTCTGTCTGGGGCCATGAGGGACCCATAGCCACGGTGACGGGGTGAGCTCAGGGGGAGCTGGTGTTATGGGATGGTGAAATGACATGGTCCAAGCTACCTGCTCGAGCGACCGCTGGGCTTGGCTGCAGACGGACCACTTGAACCCCCAGGGATTACGGCTGGACCGCCTGACACCGAGATGCAGGGGCCGGACAGAACACGGCCCACGGCGGGTCCCGCAGCCTGGGGCCCTGTGGCCAGCCACTGCGTCTGTATCAGGGCTCAGCAGTGATACCAGGAAGGGTTTTTCAGACGGAACAGTCTCTGCTGCAGAGGGTGTGGCCTTGACCCCAAAACCCTAAGAGTCTGCTCTGCGATTCGTCCTCTGAATTTTGCCATAAACTCCCCGTAGCGCCATTTCCCTTCACTGACGACTTTTTATTCCTTGGGTCCTGTCGGGTCATAGGGTCCCAGGCAACTGAGCTGTCGGTAGCACAGTCCGGACCTGCTAGAGAGGACTTTTCTCCTCCGGGCCCCGTTCAGGACGAGCAGCTTCCCACGTCACCTGGCGCATTTTCGAGAGCAGCATCTCCGTACGCGGGAAATGCCGCCTCTGGAATCCAGCGGTTCTAGAACCAGATGTGGTCGTGCTTCACTCTTTAGGGCGGGAGGCGATGCCGTATCTTTTGCTGTGGAAGGGATGTCCTGCCATGTCCTTTAACCACTGAACTCCTGAAGATCAGTGACGTGGCAGACCCCTGAGTCTTTGACGGAGACTCGCTCTCACCCTCTGTAACTCATGGGTCTTACCAAAGACTCTGTCTCAGTCAGTCTGGGCTGTGTAACAAACAGACCACAGACTGGGTAGCTCAAACAACAGAAGTTTATTTCTCCTACCTTGTTTCCCCGAAAATAAGACCTTCCCATAAAATAAGCCCTGGCAGGATTTCTAAGCATTTGCATAATAGAAGCCCTACCCCGAAAATAAGACCTA